>JAVBHV010000087.1:1622500-1882500 GCA_033992175.1 Spiraea crenata
TACAATGGTCCCCAACAAGGATAAGTCCATACCCGAGCCTTGTAATTCATTAGTCACTTGGAGAGATTCACCTTCTAGGATCACATGTGCAATCTGCAGTTCATGAGCCAACTGTAACCCCACTAGAGCAGCCCGCAACTCAGCATGATGGGCAGAGACAACATTCGCCAATCTCTCCACGCGTGCCGCCACAAACGCCCCACTCGCATCTCTAATCACCGCACCTGCACTTCCTATGTGATCAACAAGCCTTGTGGCACCATCCATATTAACTTTAACCCAACTGTCACTTGGTTTTGACCATTTAGCAGGGAGGGGCCGCTTCTCAACTAGCTGGACTTCCGTGGCACGACGAAACTCTTGAAACCAACAGATCGTCCTAGTAACTACCATTGCCGCTGGATCGTGACAACCTTCCCACACCTCTCCTTCCAAATGGCCCAAAGAAACATAAAGAAGAGCTCTCTGTCCCCCGCTCTGTGGTGTTCAATGTCCGCACACATCCACAACTTAATTGAGGAAGAGTGATCCCTAACCACAACTTAACTTGTTGCGCATAAGCACAGTCCCGGAGTAGATGCAATGCCTCCTCCTCATGATCTCCACATAATGGACATAATGGATCAATTCGAACCCCATGCCTTCGCAATTGTGACTTAGTAGCCAAGACATTATGCATCGCTTTCCAACAACAAACTTTTACTTTGGGGGGTGTTTGCGCCTTCCACAATAGCTTTCAGCAAGGTCCAAAGGCGTTAGTGCCGGTAGAGGAGAAGCATGCTCCGTGCCATTAGTAAGCTCCCTAGCGACATAATATGCGTTGCGGACTGTAAATCTACCCTTTGCATCATGGTGCCACACAAGCCTATCCTCTGGAAGCCGAAAACTCAGTGGGATGTTGCTAATCGCGGACGCCACTTCAGGTGAACAGAACGTTGACAGCACCTCTATCTTCCATGTCTTACTCACCCCATCAATGAGCTCCGCCACCATGCACCCCTCCAACTCCTCCATTGGGATCGTCGGCACCCGAAACGATGGTAAACTTGGGATCCATCTATCACCCCATATCCGAACTGAGTTCCCATCACCTACTCGCCACTGACACCCTTGTTCTAGCACCACCCTTGCTGCACAAATACTTTTCCAGCAATAAGAAGAGTGCGGTTCAACTTCAGCATGCCAAAAATCCGAGTTAGGGTAATATCGTGCCTTAAATATCCTCTTAATCCACTCATTAGCAACTACAAGTGGTGACATTGATTATAATTAGCGGTTTGGTGCGCTTCATATGCATTATGCATTATCAAGTTTTATAAATTCATACATATTACAAGTAGCTCAAAATCTATTTCAAGATTAATAATTATTATTTAAAATATGACATGTGTTGATTATAGTTGAGATTTTAATTATGAAGTATGCATGGTAATACAATAATAACTAATGAAAAGATGACATGTGTCAAATTTTTTATATAAATTAAATTATTTATTAATCTTGCGGTGCAGTGAGATGAACCGCGGTTTTGAATATTTTTAAATCATGAGTCGCACTATTATAAGAGTGCGGTTTAGTTTTGCAAGCCATATGTTCAAAAAGAAAAAAAACCAAGCCTCACTGCATCTAGCGGTTTAGTCCCGTTGTGGTTTTTCAGTTTTGTTGTCCACCCCTAAATACTAACAAGCTTGTTTTCCTGGTCTCATACAAATCTTGTTTGACAAATCAAATCAAGTTCCAGATGTGAATCGCTTTCTTATGGATACAATACTCCGTGATCTTGTTTGACAAATTAAACCAAGTACGAGATGTGAATCGCTTTCTTATGGATACAGTACTCCGTTGAAGTTAATCGAAGCCATTGCATTGTACGAAGTTTTACATGGCGGAAAAGTATTCGACCATTGTCCATGAAACCTGTATATATAAAGTTGAAGACTTGGGATTAATTGAGATCAAATCTGCATTTAGGACACGTTTTGTGAAGCTAGTCAGTACAAGAGACCTCAGGTACTAGAGAGCTGGATAGCAGGTGCCCAGCTCCAAAGACATGGATTTAAAGCATTGGACTATAGAACTTTCTCATAACCTATTCCAATATGGACATTTTTACGCTGCTCAATCTTGAGCAGCCCTTGGCTGCTCAACTTCCATTTTCACACTTTCTCGGAAATTGTTTTTCATGATCGGAACCGTTCACTTTATTCATTAACATGTCAAGATCATCCCTACAAAATTTCAATCAAAACGGATATCGTTTGGTTATCTAACTTTGTAAAACATATAGACGGTTCGTTTAATGCCTAATTATACCGTTCATATAGTTCATACAGTTAGATAACCAAACGATCTCCGTTTTGATTGAAATTTTGTAAGAATGATCTTGACATGTTAATGAATAAAGTGAACGGTTCCGATCATGAAAAAAATTTGCAAGAAAGTGTGAAAATGGGAGTTGAGCAGCGTAAAAATGTCCTTCCAATATATCCTTGTAAGCAATTGGCATCGTAACTGCATCATCAAACTAAATAAAATAAAATAAAATAAAAAAAGTCGAATTACACCACACCACACAATATTTGAAAAATACTTCATCTACTGTTTCTTAGAGTGGAAGTGGGTACATGATTTACTGTTTTGAGATAAATAAGCACTAGTTGAAAGGTGGAAGACAATGTTATATGTCAACCTGAATTCGTAAATTCGTAACCACATGACCGGCATTGACATATGACCTCTACCACAGGGCATGATTTATTGATATGACTATATAGAGTTTCTGTACATCATGCTAAACAAGTATAGGTGTTGTTTCTTTCCTTTTACCGGGACTGCAGACCTTGAGCTATTCCACGACTAACAAGTTATTTTTCACCAATCCCTCACCAACTGTAGGAAACTCAGGTGACAGCTTCCATTCTCCATCCACCAAAAACTTGATTTCATACCTTCATATATTTTGTGGGTCAGAGAGTAGAAACGAAGGGAGCAGAGAAATAATTGACAGACTAGGAGAGTAGAAACGAAGGGAGAAGAGAAATAATTGACAGACTAGGTACCTTCCAGGTCTGAGCATTAATGTTGTTGAGAACGTAGTAAAAGGACCAGTATATTCCGATGATAAGTGCTCTCCTTGACTCCAACCGTCAAAAGTCCCCATAACTTGCACGCTCTGATGACACAACAAAGACACATTGTTTAAATTCAACACTTCAATATCTAATTCATAACCATCAGTACCAAAATGTAAATCTTATTCAAAGGTCAGCACAATGAGGGCAAGGTCGTGGCACCAGTCCATAACCATGAAGTCAAATCATGAGCCTATCAACCAAGAAATAACAGCTACTTTAAAATTCAAATATGTCATGTTCCTTTAAGCCTTGCAAACTCAGAAAATCTTCTTGGATTTATAACATCAAAGGGGTTAATTCAGTTAGCCAGATTTCTGAAGTGCCCTACTTTAGTCAAAGTTGCCTTCTTTAATAGTCTCAACCATATCCATCGCACCCTACAAAACAAATAACAAGGTCTACGACCACCACAACGTTTGAAACTAAAACTCAACAACCATCTTCCCCATAACAAGCAAGGTGTCAAGATCAACAACAGATACCTATATTGTCAATGAATAGCCTTCATACATTAGCACCGTCATGCCCCAGGTCAGACACTCAGAAAACAGCTTGTTCAGTCCACATAGAATGGACTGATTGCAGTTAAAACAAATATGCACTCCCTCAGCTAGTGACAGTTTTGATCTGTATGTCACGGCTGAGAATTGAAATAGGACCGAGTGTACTGAGTGCATTCAAGGCCTAAGTTCGGAAGTATCTGTTCATGTGAGAAATGGTCTAGACTAAAGGATAAGCTAGTTCGCGTCACCAGTAAAAGGCAGGCAAGGCATGGTCCAGCCCACCATACTAGATACCTGCCCGCCATAGTAGATATCCATCTCAAAAATAAAAGAGGGAAACAGAAGTATTAAAGAGGAACCTAATTATACATCTACTAGAGGCTGATGCAGAATTTATGAAAATATGTATCACAATTTACAGATATTGCAACATATTTAAGTTTTTAACTGCAATAGCTTTAAGTTAAATTCGTTCATATTATTCAACATGCATATAAGTTATAGTGAAAGTCTGGATCATGAAAAGAACTCTTCATTCCCTAAATACAGATTATGAGGTCAAGGAATTACTAAGTTGTATAAGGTTGCATGCTTACCTCAGCCATTCCACACCAAAATAGGGGAACCTCCCTGCACTGCACAGCACTGACATCCTTTATCTGTTCCTTCAACTTTCCGTGCACGGCTTAACATGGATGCAGAAATGCAACAATACTTTTGTTATAACATGTGGGAAGTTTACAAACATGGAAACAATGACATGACAGCTTCATATATTTGGATACACTGATTTATAAATTGACTCCCAAACCAAATATCTTGCTAAAACTCCAATTTTATCCCCATTCATAACAATGTACTCAGAAGATCAGAAAAAGAAGGTAAAACCCGTGTTCTTTGAGGGATATCATATGATCTCCCTCAACTCAAGAATTCCACCCATTTGCGAAAAACCACACTTATTCGAAATGAGAGGTAATCCCTAAAAACCACATACCAAGCAAAACTTATATCTTTTCCCCCAATCTCATGATGCACCTTGTCCTCATGTTTCTTCTCTACGACCGATCTTCTAAATTGTCCATTTTCCCATTGCCCCTCCATCTCTGAAGTTGTCTTTGGTCCTAAACTATGTTTCTTAGTACTTGTTCATCCCATACGTGTAGTCTATATAAGTTTTAGGTTTGTTTATTCAGATATTCTCTCAAAATGGATTTTAATATTTGATGAACAAAAGTAATTTGGGAGAAAGGAATTTTATATGAGAAACCGGAGTAGCTATAAATCAATATCTAAAAGCAGATACATGAAATGATTCGATTTCATTTGTAGAAGAGATGCACCTTTGGAGGACCATCATGCTATAAACAGAGACAACAAGTTTATATATTATTTGTACACAATCATTTGTTCTCCAAGATGATTTTTGTTAAACTCTTTCACTCATCAGAATGGGTAAAAAGTTTTAGCAGCAAAAGGAAAAGAGTAAGAAAGAATGACCAAGTTTTTCAATCAAGAGCAAGTTACCTTCCAAGCGGGAAAGAAGGTGAGATGGAATATATTTTCCATTAATCTTTCTTGAACCTTCTGGAATGACAGATTTAGTGTTTTCTTCTGCCAATTTCAGCAAAGCCTGCCAATTAGAACAAGGAATCATGACATCACAAGTCTTCGACATTATGCAAACAAGTGAAACGTGATGCATGAATACATAACCTTTAACATTTATGATTCATACATTTAATTTTCTGCAAATCCTCCACACTGTCTTACAATGAAAACTATTTGGGAATCTAAGTTAGTCCTTAATGGGCTTTTTGGTCGGCGAAAAATGGTCGATTATAGTATGACTCTTTTTATAAGAAGGATCAAAAGGATTCTTGGTATGTTTTAGAGGCCAAACATGAAGTAACAACGTCAATCTGATTGGACTTAGATTACTACGAAGGGATGACAATGTTGATCTCTAGGGACTTAAACTAATCAGAAGCAATACACTATGCTCATGCAAGAAGTGTTGACAACCACGAGTTGTAAAACAAGTAACCTGAATTTCAAGTTCCAAAATAGCAAGTTCACTCTTGAAGTTAACCAACTCCTCCTCCTTTATATGCAACTGTAAAGATGACAAAACAAAACAAGAAGTCAGTCAGTAAATATAGTTTTAAATAATAGAAAATGACTCTATTGCTTAAAGCTTTCAGGATACTGAATGTATTCACTGTATATTACCTGAAGAGAAAAATTTTCACCTTTTAGAGTTTGCTGGAAGCTTCTATCACATGTTTGATAAACAAAAAAATAGAACAATATTTCACAGAAACAACGTAAGCTGACAGCACCATTAGTAGTATTATCAGGATATTATTTTATATTTGTAGAGGATTCAGCTTCATATCTCGGAAAACGCTCTTTACCATATATATATCAGTCGTTAAAAACCTTGTTCTCTCCCCTTGGATTCTCTGAGGCACTTTCCTATGCTCTTTCCTCATACCATACTTAGAGAGTTGTGACTTTATTTTTCCACCACTTGATTCCTATTTTCCATGTTGACACCCTACCACCTTACTCATGATGCAAAGTATTGTGAATGGTGAAGAGTATACCACTTAAACTGAGGTCCACTGTAAGAGTCAAAATTTCAATAAGGAGTTTGACACTAGAGGTTGCTGCTCACGAATACCTATGTTCCCAAGTTCAAACTTAGAAGAATATTTCCTTGCGACATTGCTTATCCAGCAGCCCCCTTATATGGTGCGATGTGTTATTCCTTGATCAACAATCCAACATGGCTGAAGGTTCATTGTTGTATGTCTCAAGCTTCCTTTATTACTGTGTTGGACCAGTGTGTTCTATCCCTTCATTAAGAATGAATGGCAGAGCCCAGTGATGTTCTTGAATGAGGTAGATTGTATGGAAACATATTACCAGTTTATTCATCTACATGGCATAACAGAAAGAGGAAAGGCCAACATCTGAAAATTTCTAAAGGGATATAAGTCATGTCAAAGCTACTAATACCAACAAATATGAAAACAACATCAAACACCCGCCTCTAAAATAAAATGAAGAATGTAGATTAAAAACATACATTAAATTGTGCTTCATTTTACAGAGGATATTGTCAAAAACGCATACAAACCTGTCGTTTGAGGAACCGGTTCTGTTGATTGGCTTCACTTAGTTTTTTTATGAGCTTTGTCCTTTCAGAATCAGCCAGCAGTGATTTCAACTGGTAAAGGGTTTTATCATAAGTTAGTCCTTGAGATGTAAAACTGAAGTACTGTTACATTTGTGCAAAAGAAGTTGTATCAATGCGAATGCTTTCAAAGGTGTTCGTGAGGAAAGATTGGTTTCAAGCATAGTATCTTAACCAATAAGACTGTTTATATTTATTCTGGATTTTAACATGAAACATTGATAGAAAAGCATTTGTTGAAGCAAATAACCAAAAATTAATGAGTTTAAACCAAGAAGAATAAAAACGTGCAATTTAAAGGCGGAACGTTTCATTTTGTAGTCCAATTTACGGTGTTCAACAGATTAATGCACAAGCATACCTCATTACTTTTCAAAGTTGGAGGAGGAAGCTCGTCGCTTGGATCATTAGTTGCATCTTCATCATTTTCAGAACAAGATTCAATCTGTACTGATGATGATTCTTCCAAACTAGTGAGAACTGAATATCTTCTCTGGAAAACATGGTTCAGGGAACTCTTCCCAATAGTAACTTGGGAGCCTATCAGCCTCTGATGACCCGGCTTTAGTTTCCCAGAAGTTACAATATATGGTAGCGGGTGAACATTTCTCCAATCCAATTTTCTTGAACTTTTCCTTGACAACCACAGTACTTGGCTGTCAAGGCAACACCTGTCCAGATCATGATGATGTAATAAGAGGTAAGTTCACAAATTCTTAACGAACATCGTCAACGCCACGAATACCAAAGATTGAAACGGATGTTAGGTTATTACTGTCAGCAACGCTAAACTAAGTACATTCGCAATGCAGGACCAAATCATACAGAATGCAAGTTTTTAATAAGTCTCAATCAGTGAAGAAAACCCACCTAGCAGTACCGATCTCCATGCCGACAGTTTCCCTCCTGGAAATCATTATAACAAAACAAAAGGGTGATGAGCACTCCAATTCTCCATGTTAGGAAATTGCTACAACCTTGGATAAATTACTAAAATCAAAACGACAAAATGACGATTTCCGAGTACAAGACACAGCTAAGACCATTTTCAGTTTCATTCCAAGTATGAATTCCAGCGAAAACTCAGGGCATATAGCACACAACCCATAAAACCCAACACGCACTCTACAACTATAGATGTTACAAAGTTGAAAACAAATGCAATAAATTGACCAAAGAAATGGAAATTGAAAAGGGCTTACTGTCACTAGTGCGTAGCGTAGCGTATCGGCGCAGGTTAGCAGGTTAGCAGGTCGGGCGGAGAGTGGTGGGCGAGGAGACGAGACGGTTGGAGTACAAGAGCTAAATTGATGGCGATGTAATCCACTGCACTGCACTGCAGGATCAGTTAGCTTAAATTGATTGTGGTGTGATAGTCTAATCGGTAAACCGACTTATTTGATGTGCACTCTACTACTTAATGATTGGGTTAACTGAACTTTTGAAATCCCGAACCGAAAATACCATACCCATCGGATTTGGTTAGGACAATTTTATTGTGCACGTGAAACTCGATTTGTCACATATTTAGTGCCTCACATCAACTTGTCAAAGTATCTTGGACACCTATTTGTGGAACTTTGGCGTGTCATTGCTAGTCGAAGAAACACCGCATGTCCAATACATGTTTTAAAAATATTGGACATGCAATATACACTTATTCTTCTTTTTTTCTATAACGACGTGTTATATACGACGTGTTATATATAATTCGTTCACGATATCATTTTGTGTAGAATTGTCCAAATGGATATCATTTTGTGGAGCATTGATGTGTGATTGCCAATCCGCAAACCCCACAATACCTAGAAATATTAGTTGGTAAATCTATATACAACATTAAGATATCACTCAATTCTCACGCTCACAAATTTTTCCATATAACAATATGCATTGCATTTTCTGTTCTTTAGTAACCACTCTCTCTATTCCCACCCACCCTCGTTATCCATGAAACATTTTCATTGACATGTAAAGTTAGCAAAAAAGCATATGGAATCATAAAAAATGATCATATCGATGATTTACCAGATAAAACATTATTGCACCAGATTTAGCGAAGTTGAGAACAAGGTCAACGGGGAGGAAATGGTCATAACTTATCCACCTAGTTGCAGTGAGTCATGGTGTCTGTGCATTGGATTGTCAATGATGCCACAGTTTCCCTTCAATTTGCATCAATCTTGTTTGTTGAAAATTCAAGTAATTTTAGATCGATTCCAAAATTAAATTTTCCAACAATTTTATGTGTTTTTGTAAGTATCCAGGTGACAAGTAGCGTAGATGACCCCGGAAAGCGTGTTCAGTCCAAAGTACTAGGTATCACGTTTCGGAATACTTGCACGCCAATGGAGCGCTACTGGCAAAAAAGGCTAATATAGGAATCCAAAGAAACTTCCAGTGCTTTGTGCTTGTATATAGAAAAAATTATGTTTAATCCATATTACTGGACCTTAATTTTAGCAGGGGCTTGTAGTTACTTGGTTAAGCCCCCCTATTCTTGACATCGCTTCTATGAAAATAGACGGTCTTCTAACTGTTTTTATAATTCCCAAAAGAAGTTTCTGATCAATCCTTCTGTACTATAATACTATTGCGAGTTCTTACGTTTTAACTTTCTTTTCTAATAAGAACCATCCAATGATCCAAATAAGATGTCCATTGATGAAACTGTAGGAGAAAATAGCTAAATGGATTCGTCTTTGTTCGAGATCTCGCAAGGACTTACTATCTCATGAGCAGTAATGTTACAGAAAACATAACATCGACAGGGCAGCATGTCCATCGGAGACTTGCTTCTGAGCTGAGTCGATTTAGGAATTTTAAGGGCAATGAGGGCCTAAGGATGATTTATGTTACTATCTCTGGCCTAAGGATGTTTTTTAGCATGCTATAATAGTAATACTGTATATCTAAATCTGTATAGGATGCTATTTTGATTTTAGAATAAGAGTGCATTCCCACTCATTCAATTAAAGCATGAACAGGCAAAGAGAGTTTGCTTCCTAAATTCCAAAAGTACATGGCCAGAATAGACTCGTAGCCAACGAAAAGAGACTGACCTATACTAACTACAGAGGACGCTTTAAGGAAAGAGGCTGAACGTAGAGATTACTATCACTGTTCTTTCCATATCCTCCCAGTCACCCTTAGTTTTAATTCTTTCCGGTCACTCCCTGAGAAGAAGAGAGCCATATTGCGTTGAATAATGAGACCATCAAAACTGTCACGCACCTTTCGATGGCTATCCCTAATGCTGCGTGGCACACCCTGCCAAATCATCTTCCTCCCATTTCCACCCACTTCTAGGCTGTAGCTGTAGTTCTTTGCATCATTATCATCGCCCATGAACCGCAAGAATGCTATGTAGACAGGAGCCATCCCTAGCTGGAAAGCTTCAAAATGCAGACAAAAATACTGACCGAAGCAACTGAACACCTGCACGTTAGAAAACTTCTTGTTATGCTCACACAGCTGAATTGAAACTATTTCACTTTTTGTGTAGGTATGACTCATCAATACTATTAAGCCTGGAGCTGTGTGGAATGTGCACAAAGAGCGCCTACACTAAATAGCTCCTAGTTGCTTAAAAAATGAACTGTAAGAGGAGCCAGGAAATAGAAAGAACAACAGTAAGACAAGGACAAAGTGAAATATACCGTTAGCATCCAGGTGGCATTTTCAACCTCCTGAGGATTTGATTTTACATAGCGATGGTTGAAAGTGCTGCCACTGTGCATGTCAACTTTGTGATCGTCTTTCAAATGGGCCACCAGATAAGGAATATCTCCCATAACACTGCATTCCGAACCAGCATAGGGGCAGGTGTAGGGTCTATGCAGACATTGAGATTCATGCTTTAGCTTGCTGTAATATGGGTATATGCCCATGCAACCGAAACTCTGGTATTTACATGGAAGTTCCAGAGAAGCAGCCACCTTCTCCAATGCAAGACATCTTATGTTACCAAGCTCATGCCTACAAGTGGGGCACCGGTTGTGAACCCTGGGCTTGCAGCCAGAACATAATGTGTGGCCGTTCGAACACTGCACAAAGGGAGAACACAAATTAAGAAAACTCAGTGAGTGTTATGTGTGTGCGAGTATACGTAGGTAGCACATTTTCAACAGAAGTATTAGTATAATGGTACAGAATACCAGTTACATCCCCAAAAGAACCTAAAAGGTCACACATAATTTCTTTCAGGGTACCTAAATCATCATGAGAAATTGCAATTTAGAAACGTTTATAGACAGACCCATAATTCTTCAATTAATTTAACTCATAGCCTTCTGATATGTTATTTCTTATAGCTCCAACCACACTGATAGAGGCGCTGGTTAAGATGCATGAAATAAATAATGGCACAAAAGAACCCTTTCCAAAGTTTCTAAATCCTCATCTACAACTTTCACAAGAGAACTCACCGCCAACATCATAAATATTAAGTACACCAAACATGTACTACATTAGAAAAAGTTAGTTGTATTATTTGACCGAGCAGGCTAGATTCAGTTACAATATCTTGAATCTATAGGTAACAGTAAACTGGCATGTTACAACTAACCCTTAAAATTAAGTAAATAAGTAAAACTTAAAAATTGATCAAACCTGATGAATAGGTGGGTACATGGCATTTAAGCACACAGGGCACTCTAGCAGATCACGGACACTGCTAGACACGGCCACATTAGGTTTCTGTGGGTTTAGAACAGCATCATTGACACTTTCTCCAACATCTGTCATGTCTTCACTTTGGGGAGGATCAATAACCTCGGATTTGGTCCGCATGTCATCAAAAAGTGGACTACCAGATGCCATGCTAGCACAATAAGCTGCTTATACTGAGCCAAACATATAAAGAAAGAAGGTTCAATTCAGAGTAATTCTTGTATCAATGGCAGTGATATAAGTTTTAACCATAAACACCTAGAAGTAAATTACCAGAAAAGAAATTGGTTTCCACTTGAATTTCTAGCATCCAATCTATAACCAAACATAATAGCTGAACATCTAATCTGTAATCAAACAGAACTTTACACATTTTCAGTCTAAAGTTCCAACTTTTGAAGGTAATCAAGAAAACCAACATGACTCCCATTCAGATTAGCATTCATGAAATCCACCATACCATGAAAGTGCAATACAAGCAAGGAACAAATTTCCACATTTTCAGAGGTCGAAACTTCCAACTTTTGAAGGTAATCAGGAAAACCAACATAACTCCCATTCAGATTAGCATTCATTAAATCTACCATACCATGAAAGTGCAATACAAGATACAAAATTTCAAATTTCAAAATTTCAGAATATAGAAGAATCGCAAAAGCACAAATCAAGAAGATCAAACCAAAGACAAAGCAAAATGGGTTTGGCCAAATGCAAGAAAACGGACCCTAAATTCAAATCCAAATCTACAACAGATGTGAAAATATTTCAAGATATGGATTCAGAGAAAGTTGTCGACCTCAAATTACAAAACTTTCAAATGGGTAATCACAAAATTGAAAAACCCAAATGGAAAAATTGCAGAAAATCCATCAAATCTAAGGTGGAGGAAGGTAAAGGCCGTACCTTTGAGAAGGCGTAGCTGAATCAAAACCGCATTGCAAGGTGGGGGGAAATTGACAAGGAGAAGGCGAGATCTTCTGGTGGGTGGCCGCCTATGGGATTGTCCTGTGCGTGCAGTATTGAATAAATAAAAGGACGAGAAGACGCGGATTGGCGAGCTCGAAGAAATTCAAATTAAAGCGTCGATGGAGGAGAGAGAGGAGCGTGGCGGGCGGTAGGAGACCGACTGTGCATTTCCTCGAGAAAATACAAAAGGGAAAGGTCAATTGTCCAATCAGAAGTTGGAGTGAGTTTGTCCGCTCGCTCTCTTTTTGTTTGTATTGATGCAAAAATCATTGACGTTAAAACATTTCTGGGCTCGTTTACTTTTTTTTTTTTTTTTTTGAGAATGGGATTCGTTTACTTAAAAAGAGTGAAAAAAATGATTTCAATTGATTTATTTATTTACGTTACTAAAATACTTATAAATGAAAATTTGATGGGCACTACTTTAATTCAAGAACAAAAAATCCAGAAATGAATAAGAATCTGATACCCAAGAGGACTTAGATATCCGATTATCATTCCTGATTTTCATTCCCGATTCATATTTCCGATTCGCTCTTGTAAATAAACATGCACTTGAAGTTCTTATTTTGATCTGACAAATTTTGATGCCAAGTTCGAATTTTAACATCGTCATTGATGAAGATAATATAGAAATTGTTTATCATTTGCAAATATTGTGACTAGCAATTCAAACAAGTTCTCCACTGTCAAAACACATCCCCCCATACTCTTATATTTTGTGTGGGGGGTACTCCCCAACCACCTCCCCACCCGGAGGCGCGCGCGGCCCCGCGCCTTCCCTCCTCAGGCGAGCATGCGATGAATAGTGATCGGGCAAGCCTTCCGTCAAAAAAACAGCGCACACCCATGTAGGCGTAGCCAGCAGGCGATAATTTTTTTAATTTTTTTTTTCAAAAACATGTATAAAAATTATCACCAATATTATATTCAAGTAATCTACACATAAAATTTATTCATACAAATTTTATTCATACAACTATTTTATTCATACATGAATAAAACAAATTTTATTTAAATTTGAAATTTAACATTACATACTAATAAAATAAAACATGAATATTACATGCTAATAAAATAAAATAAAAACATCATCAAATTAAATCACTCTTGAGGAGGAAACCACGCGTCAGCCTCAGCCTCTTGGGCCTCCCTAAAAAGCCTCCGTCTACGAGTAATTGCTTGTCTTTCCTCCGCCCAATAGGCTTTTGCATTTGGAGTCATATAACTGCAATCCATTGCCATAACTTTATATTCATTTTCCTGTTGCAGTAACTCATTTTCTCTTGCTCGTTCTGCTGTCGGACCTCTTCCCTTCTTCTTGCTTCTTCAACACGAAGTGCGGAATTCCTCGCAAATTCTTCGCACAAATTTTTGGAGAGACTGGGGGGCTGATTCCTTGCTTTTTTTGCAGCCTTTCTTCCTGTAGGACGAGTCGATGAACTAGGTGTTGCAATAGTGTCAACATCATCGGATAAATTCACTTCCATTGGGGTTCCTCCCATATGCTCCCATTGGGGTTCCTCCCGATGACGCTCCCATTGATGAACCTTCACCTGTGAAAGCATATGAAGAAGGGGTTGGATCCGGTATGCGGACTTGTACATACCGCTGACAATCCTTGACAATGTCCCAACCGCCCCATTGTCCGAAACTAGCCCCTTTCATTTCAGATTATACCACAATTGCGCATGTCTTATCTATTAAAATTATCATCGAAATTATTAAAATTATATACCAAAATATAATGTTAAAAAAAAACAAAATTTCTGAAATGTTTACCTCGTCATCCAAAGCATAGCTGCTCCCGGTATTTTGCGCTCCTTTGTTCAATGCATCCCTCCATGTTTTGAATTCTTTGTTCAAATTCCTCCAGTGACTTTGTAGAGCTCCTTCATTTCGAACCGTACCGGGCATATGAGCAATATAGTGTTGGGTAATTTTTTTCCACATTTGGGGTGCACACATTTCAGGACCGGTGATCGGGCAATGACATACAAATTTCCAAGATTTGCACAACTGGATAACTTCTACTTCAATCCATACACTGCCCGGGATTGCTGCATTAGCTCTGGAGGAGACGAGACATTTTGATTGGAAAAAGATGAGGAAATTTTGTATGCAAATTGACAAAGAAAGTAGCAAAATGGTGTGTAATGATGGAGTGGAAATTTAATTTGGTGTATGAAAAATTATATGAAGGATTGTATTTATAGGGAAAAAAATTTTTAAAAAAAAAAATTTCGGATTAAAAAAAAAAATTTCAAACGGTCAGTACACGTGGCAGCATCTGCACCGTTGATTGTCAACGGCTACATCTGGCGGACGCACCAGATGCTGCCACGTGGCAGTCAGCAAACTCAAAAAAAAATAGCCGTTAGGGCTTTTTTTGATGTTCGGCGTGGCTGCCGAACACAAACCTCAGCCCACTCTCCCCTTCGACGCCACTACCGAACAACACACCCAGCACGCTCCCTCACGCGCCTGTGCATGCACGCGCCAGAATAAAAAAAAAAATGGTGCTTCCGCGTCAGGCCCACTCCCCCTACCGCCACGCGCGCAGCACGCTCGCCGCCCGCCCGCTTGGGCCGCTCACCAGCTCCTTTCCTCCCGTGTGGCGTGAAAATGGGTCCGCGGCTAGCCGGACCGCCCGCCTGCACGCTCGACCGTCCGGTGGAAATGCTCTAACAAAAGAAATGGATAAATGGTAAATAGTTCAAAACCTGGGTTGGTACGTACAAACATGGTGCCTCTATTTGTGGGTTTCTGTCCCACAAACAAAGTTCCTATATTTATGGGTTGTTTTCTAGTTTAATCAAATGCAATGCAACACGCGTATTCCTACTATACAATTACAACTTTGGTGATAAATGACAATTCTTCATCCACCTAGAATTAATTCATTGAATACAAGCAAATATCACAATACATGAAGCTTAACCTTATGACAATTTACATAAAAGAATGGAGTGCAACCACTCAGTACAATATACATCATACAAACTACACAAAATGCAGGCTTAAAGAGATTGTCTGATTACTTCAGTTGGCTAAAGTGCGTTTAAGTGCAGCTCGTTGCTCCGTGGACAATCTTGTAGGGAACCTGACCTCAAATTTGATCTTCAAATCCCCCCTGTTCCTATGCTCTTTTGCTATTGGCATGCCTTCCCTTGCAACAACAAGCTCGTATCCGGGGCTGACAATGTCAGTTACCGGGATTGAAAGATCGCGGCCATCAAGCGTGGTGAGGTGCACTGTGGTTCCACCCAATGCCTCTGCTAATGTCACTTTTTTGTTCATAATGAGGTCGTTGCCATCTCTCTTGAAAATGTTGTGTGGTTTCTCATCAATCACAAAAACAAGGTCTGCTGGCAAGTGGCCTAGCTGCTCATTCCCTTTATCTGGGAATGTAATCTTGGTTCCTTTCTTCCATCCTGGCTTCACATCAATTGTCAATATTTCTTGTTCTGGCACTTGGCGTCTGAAAGTTTCGTGTTCCCAATTCGGAAAAAGCAAATAGGTCAGCTGAGATATAAGTAGAGATGTATCATCATTTACAAAGACCACAGATATCATTTTCTAACATGGCTCTCAGCTAAAATTAGTAATTGCTTAAGCCAATGGATATAATATGCCAAGCATTATAACTATAGCTGCCAATGTACCTACAGAGGAACAAGAATAGGGATATAGCTAAAAGGAAATTACCCATTTGCATCAACCACAGTCCTTGAGATCTTCATCTTCCTAGTTGAACCAGAATACAGCTCCTCAAGGCTACAAGGCAATTTGCTCTCCACTGCTGGTGGTTTCTTTGGTGTGACACCCTCACTATATGACCTGAAAATATTTTCACCTCCTCCAAACCCACCAAACATACCCCCTCCTCCATCGGACGAGAACCTCATGGATCTCCCAGGCCCTGATGAACCAAATCCGAAAGGGCTACTGCCAAAGAATTCCGCAAAAATATCCTCTGCATTCCTAGGATTAAATCCCTTGGATCCACCTCCACTTCCATTTCCCTTGAATCCACCACTTCCGGGTGGTGGCATATCTTTTAATCCTTCTTCACCATACTGATCATAAAGTTGCTTTTTCTGAGGATCACTCAAGACCTGAATCCAAAAAACAAAATCTTAATTGCTTGCAGATAATAGTTTTAAGGCCAGAAACACTATCTGAAAAGAGCCATGTACTCTATAACCCCGCAGAAACTAAACTCTAAGGGAACCTTGGTCAAGTTTGAAAGGTTCACATGAATTGAGCCTAACACAATTTTTTGATCATCTTTGTATGATACAACGATATTGGTGTGGGGGAATCAAATTCGTGAACTCGAGTGCAGGGTAAATGCTTAATTAAATTATCATTACCCCCATACATAATTATTTGATCTTCTTATGAGAAGTTCCATTGCAATCATTAGTTTGATTTGCTGATTACCCAATTCTTCATGCCATGAAACCCAGAAAATAAATCTTCATTCATATCATAACAAATGTCAAGAGAAATTATATATTATAATAATGCAAATGCATATAGAATATGAATGTGCATGTAACAGACATGGCAGAAAGAAAGAGAGCATACCTCATAAGCCTCAGAGATTTGCTTGAATTTTGCTTCAGCTTCCTTTTTGGTATTTGGATTCTTGTCAGGATGCCATTTCATGGCCAGCTTCCTATACGCCTTCTTCAGATCATCATCTGTAGCATTCTTGTTCACCTTCAAAACCTCATAATAATCCACCCCCATATTCTCTTTTGTTTTCCCTTGAATTGTTCTCTATTGATGATCAAAACCCTCAATTCCAAAATTACATAAAGATGGAACTTCAGAATTGATCAGAAAGAGGACAATGGTGACGTGGGGATGTTTAATTTTGGCTGGTCTTCCTTCAGAATTTGTTACAAGAAAAAGAATGTGAATCTTTTCATAACATGGTTGAATGAGAAAGTGTTTCCCTGTTTTAAGGTTCCAATGACATTTTGGTAAGGCATCGTTCGATGGAGAATGCCGGCTGACACCTATTTAATAGGAAGAAGAGGTTTGGAGATATTACTAGAGTTTAAGCATGGAAGAGTTTTTGAACGTTGGTCGAATCTGTTATATTTTTCAACGTCATAAAAAGAAAGATATCGTTAGATCAGTTGATTTCACATAACAAATTACATAGTTTAAGTAAATAATGCAAACTTTGAATTATCAATTAGTCTTTAGTCTAGTGGCATTTTATGCACTAATTAATTTATTGTACAGTAAAACCTCTATATAATCATAATGTTGGGACTACTTGATTTTTTTATTTTTTTGGTAAATGAATGAAATTATGAACAAGCCAAAAGGCAAACCAAAGCTACAACAAAGGCACAGCAGCACACAAGGAGCTAAGCCTCTACAGAAGCCATCCAAGCAAGGAGGCAACAACAAACCCAACAACTAGGTAAGGCTTACATACCAATCAAGAGCAAGACTATAAAGAGGTTATTCTTTAAGAGAGGTAAGACTAGAAAAATTAATTTTTTTACTTAATTTCTTTTCTTTAAGGATTTTCTTATTTAACCTACATTATATGAGTTTTTTTCCCTATTGCGGGAGTAAATCTAGATTATATTATTTGACATCAATTAGTATCAAGTTTTTTTCACTTATCTTCTTATAAAAGCAGCCATGCCATTGAAGCGAGATCACTAATCTCATGCAACGATAGATAGATATTTAACTTCATCTTAAATTTTATTGTAGTATTTAGTACTATTTTTTAGGTCTTATAATAATTATGACTATACAGAGGCAAATTTCTAAGAATGAGACTCCAAAAATGCATGGAATATGACAATATGGAGGTTATTCTTAAATATAACTGGTCCCGAATTGAAATTAAAAAAATTTATGATTATATGAAAATTATTCCATTATAAAGTATGCTTATATGTAGATTAGTGTATAACCCTTCTATGAAAATAACCTACTTGCATTGTCGAGAAAGGAAAAACGATTCACTGACCAAAATTAGAAAATTGAGCGGTATGTACATGGAAACTACGAAGAACCATTCCTGATACAAATCCAAACGGAACTCCACGAAAAAATGTCATCATGTAGCCCAATGATTTCAATGACCAAAAAAGTAAGCCCACTCCTCCTTCTCACTCAAAATGTCCCACAATTGAAGCCCAAACCAGTAAAAGTCCCCACCACCAATCCAAGTTTCCGTAACGTAACCCTCTTGGTCCCCTCCTCCCCTCTCCTCCTTGAGCTTCTGCTGCTGCCTTTTCTCTTCACTCTTGTTCTTCATTTTTCACTTTTATTCAAATTCTTACATTTCCGATTCCGAAAATTCATCTTCTACTCCGCACCGGCGCCTTTGATCCCGTGTTTTTCTTATTTTGCCCTCGCCGCCTCAACGTCACAGTCGCAGCCGCCTACTGACCACAAAGGTATAGCTCTATAGCTCTAAAAACCTTTACTTTTTCGTATTTCCTAATTCAGAATTTAGGGTTTAGGGTTTTATGGGAAACTTAATTTAGGGTCAAATTGAAGGTGTAATTCAGGTTCAGAGGTGGGATTTAACATTGGGTTTTACTTAGGTTTTAAATTAGGTGCGTTTTGAGGTGACACTTTCTAGAAAGTTGTTTTTTTTTTTTTTTTTTTTTACAAAAGAAATTTGTTGAAAATTGTTCCGCCAATGAATGTGGGCAATCAGAGCATCCGAAGTTGAGTAAATTGAACTTAATTTGATTCGTGTTGGGTTGCCGAGACAACTGGGACTGAGTGTTCTATTGAAATTTAGCTATTTGTTTTGTTTCTTTCTGAATTTTTCCATGTGTTTGAAATTTGGAATTCAGTGTAATGATTTCGACTAGGCGTCTGTGACAGTTTCAGGTTGAAGTTTGGTTGTAGCCATGCCGGACGTGCACTCTCTTGTGAATGATTTCCTTATCAAGCTTAAAAAGCGGTAAGTTGAGCACTGAGATTTATAGATTCTAGTGGCGGAGCTCAAGAGGCTATACTGGCTAATGGGCCTGTTTCATAACTTATGTATTGTGGATCTCTTTTTGTGGCAGTAAAATTGAGGGGTCCCAAGCCACATCAAAGCATACGGCTGAATTACTTCGGTCGGTCATTTCAGCGCAGAGGGTGCCATATACCAATCAAGCTGGAGCCTTGATCGATGCTGTAAAGGCTGTTGGGGAGCAGTTGATCGCTGCAAATCCTGTTGGTATGTCAATTGGAAAGCTGTCGAAGTTATGGGTTATGCTGTCCATACTTCTTCCTCAATCATATATTTTGTATTAATAAAATGGAATGACTTTGTACGAAATAGCATAGTGAAGGGTTTATTCTGGAGCAGTGATTTTTCTATATGATCAGTGATTGAGTTTGTTTGCTTGGGTATTAAAGATGTACAATTTACATGTTTAAAGTTTAAATGTGAGGACAAATTTATCATTCTATCAGTAAATGAAGTGTGAATTCTAGCAGTGGTTGGCTGAACATTAAAGTTTAAATGTGAGGACAAATTTATCATTCTATCAGTACATGAAGTGTGAATTTTAGCAGTGGTCGGCTGAACAGGTTATTTAACTAGGTGCTCTTGTTTTTAGACAAGTATTTGAAATGCGCTGCGTAGATGAATATTAACTGAGATTTCTATGCACATCTGTCACAATGATTATGTGTATACGAGGCATTTTATTTATTTAGTTTTTTGCGGTTTCAAGATAGGGTTAAGAATATGTCATGCGCACTGAATTATTAAGTTACTTGAACCCTAGTAAAACTATCATCTTGTGTTTCATTTGTAAAATTCTCTAAGGATTGTAATCTTGGAATGGTGAATTTTGTATGCACATCATAACTTTATATTTCCGCATTATTAAATGAAATGGGATCTACTTCGAACCAAAGGATCACAATGTACGTCATGTAGCTATTTGAATTTAGGCATATTTCTCTTCTTATACTGCAGAAGTAGGTTTTTTTTTATTTTTTTCCATATGGAGTGTTGAGGCTTATTTGTTTGGTTTTTCGTAATAAATGTTTTGCCGATATGATTGCAGAGCTTGCTGTGGGTAATATTGTGAGGCGTGTTTTGCACATTATTAGGGAGGAAGATCTGTCTCTCACCACTGCTGCTATAGCTGGATTGAATGTGTCGACTGTTAGTGATGATGAAGATGATAGTGACCACGACAACCAGCCAATTTTATCTGCTGCTGTTGTTGCTGCTGCTGCAAGAAGTGCACTGCATCCACCATCTTTGCAAACACTTCTTGAGGATATACCTAATGCTGCTGCTGTTCCTAACACTTCTTCGTCTGGGGGTGATTCAGAAGAAAAAAGCAAATGTAAGTTCTTTCTTTCTTCGTTCATTTCGTTAAATGCATCTTTCAGGTTGCTCTTTGGGTGGAGAAAAATGTGTTGAATAATGTCAAAATTTCTTGTATTATAATCACGTCTATGGCTATTTGAAGTTTACATTATAAATACAGGTACACAACTTTATGACTTAAATATATCTATGTATCTGTTTTCCTTCACAGCTGCTGATAAAAGTTCCAGGAGTCGGAAGCTGAAGCATGATGTCATTGAAGCAGTCAATGAACTTATACGAGATATTAATACTTGCCATGAACAGATTGCTGAGCAAGCAGTAGAGCACATTCACCATAAGTATATACTTCCCCCTGGCCTTGCAGATTGTGTTTTTTATTTTTATTTTATTATTTTTTTTTTCAGTAGTGTTACTACAATTTTTTGATTTAAATACAGAATGTTCTTTCAGTACATGTAGACAATTTTGATCTTCATATATGCATATCTACAGTATTAAGTGGTTTGGTTTGGTTTTGCATGAGTAATATCGCTATACGATTATGCTCTAATTTCTAGCGTGCATGGATTATATCATTCACTTTTTCTTAGATGGGTAGACTTTCTGGTGATTTAGTTTCTTGGACATAGTTCAGTTAAAGTACTAAAATTTCCTTTTTGGGTTTTAGCCAGAGCAGTGATGTTGGATAGTAGATTACTTTGGGGCCAAATGTGTTTCTATAGGTTTATCAATCTGTCAAAAGCCCTATTGACTGGGTTTGTCTCATTTTATTTCATTTGTTTGTTCTTGGTGAGAAGAACATAAGATTTTTTAGTTGTTTTTTTGTTCCCTTTTGGGTATTTGAAATTGATTTTAAGGAATAGGGATTGGTGTTTAGTCTCTAAGATCTAGGGCTTCAGGCATCAAGCCTGAATCTGAAGTACTAAACTTTTATTAACCTCAGACCTCTTTAAATTCCAACAGTTATATGGTGGTTGCACCATTGTGATTATGGAAAAGGCACAAAAATATACAAACTCATGAAGAATCACTGTTGATCAATTGACAGATCAGTTAATCATATGTATAATAATGCCTCCAACAAAAATATTTTCCCAAACTAATAGTGCCTCCTTTGTTTACCACTGCTATGATGAAAACAAGCCCTATTTGGTACCAAATCAAATCTTCTGTACTTTAATTCTATAAATTCATTCGCATATTGATTTGTATTTCTGTTTATGTGGCGTAGTGCTTTTTTCTTCTCTCATTGACTTGGAGACACTAGCATATCAAGTTTGATGTACTTATTAGAATGGTTGGAAAGGTTATGCCTCACATGTAGGCTAGAAAGCTATAATTTCTTTTAGTTGTAAGTACAAGCATTTAGGATCAGTTTCTTCTTCTGTCTTTCACGTCTTTCCATCGGTAAACATTGGGATCTAACTTGTTACTTTTGTGGTCATCTGCCACGTATTACTGAATCCTGACCTATTTTTTAGTTGTTTTATTTGTTCCTGAATCTACTGGTTTCACTTACTAAAATGCACCCACACACCTGTGATTACATTTTCTTCTCCATCCATTGGGGAATACTTTGCTACACTCGTTCTCTTTAATTGATAGTCCATTGTGGTATGTTTTTTTTACCATGACGCTAACTGCGTTTCTTTTGCAGTGAGGTTATATTAACTTTAGGCAGTTCAAGAACAGTACTGGAATTTCTTTGCGCTGCAAAGGAGAAAAAAAGATCATTTCGGGTATTTGTTGCAGAGGGAGCTCCAAGGTAAGTGCAAAGGTGTACCTAATTTTTTTCCTTGTTTTTTGATGTGTTACTGGTGAAGCATTGATTTATTTATTAAGTGGCGTCCGTTAGGTATCAGGGACATCTTCTTGCTAAAGAATTGGTTGCAAGAGGTTTACAAACCACACTGATCACTGATTCAGCAGTTTTTGCCATGATATCCCGAGTGAACATGGTAAGATGCAATTAGTGATTCCTTCTTTTAACCATATGAAAATCTGTTTTTTCCAGCTTCATATTGATTTTTCTAATGTTAAAGGTTATAGTTGGCGCTCATGCTGTCATGGCCAATGGTGGGGTTATAGCACCTGTGGGTTTGAATATGGTTGCACTTGCAGCGCAAAGGCATGCTGTCCCTTTTGTTGTCCTTGCCGGTAGTCACAAGGTAACTTAATTAGCTATTCCACTTGTCTTGGAGATTTTAGAGTCATTTGCTATCTTTCATAGACACGAGCAGATCTGGGTCACCAGCATTTCCGAAGTTAATGAATACATTAACTTGAGATAAACATTTTGTGGGAGGTGCTAGGTAATCAAAACACAAACAAGAGAGGAAGGAGTAGGTTACAGAGGCATGAGTACCAATTACATGAGAAGATATTATTGAACTCAAAGTGCTCCACCTACAAAAATGCCTAAAACTATAAATTTTAAGCTTTTATCCCTTTTAATAAGCATCTCCAGACCTAATACACCGAAAAAATGAATGCAAAGAACCAATGTTCTTGACTTACCACAGAATACCATAATATAGAATTTGTTGAGTATGGGATAGGCTGCGGTTTTAGGTTTCTTTGAGGGCATTTGTAGCTGTCTTTCTCAATTATTGGATTAGATTGGGATGCAGCTGCTAAGTGGGATCTGGAGTTTGTGGAGTTTGTGTTTGTCTTCATGTATGTCATAGGATAGTGTTGCTGTTGTAGGCTCCTTTATTGGTTTTTCTTTCTTCCTCACTAATCTTGTATTGTCTATTCCTACTCATAAATATTTCTGTTTTCTATGAAAAAAATAAACTGCTTTCTGTGTCTTATTTCTTGGATTTTAGTCTTACAATGTCAAGTTCTTTCATGGTGGTCTACATGACAGTTATGCCCCTTGTATCCTCACAATCCAGAAGTCTTGATGAATGAGTTAAGATCCCCCTCTGAGCTGCTGGATTTTGGAGAATTCTCAGATTGCATGGATTTTGGAAGTGGCCCTGCTTCCCCGCTCCTTCATGTTGTCAATCCTACATTTGACTATGTGCCACCAAAGCTTGTCAGTTTGTTTATCACTGATACGTAAGTCAATTAATTTCATGGATCAAATGAAATTAATTGCATCAAAGATTAGAATTTTGCTTATTGAAATTCAATTCTGTTTAAAGAGAAGAATTGAAAAAAAAAAAAAATGATACAAGTTTTGGCCTACATCGGCCATGATATTTGTCGAGCTTAAAGAAATTATTATCATCTCATTGTTTTGCACTTATTTAGTTTTCTGTTTCCTCATTACCTAGTGAGTTTGTTAATTACAAGTGTTATTTCTTTGGCAGAGGAGGGCATAATCCATCATACATGTACCGGCTCATTGCAGATTACTATTCTGCTGATGATTTGGTAGTCCAACGAAGACCTGCTACAGGAAGTTGAATTCAGCTCCCACATGTTTATCATATCATTGGGTAAGTTTGAGTCTGCATTTACTCTAATAGCTATTTAAGTTGAGGTTGCTGTAGCTTCACAACTATTGGTCGGTGTCTGGTGTACTCAGGTGAAACTCAAGTACTTTTTAATGGTTAGTAGTAACTGATGTCGTAGTATAACAAAAATCTCCTTGTATAATGATCATATGTTATGACTCCAGTTTGTCATGATCCGCCTTAAACCCGCCTTAATTTTACAGTTTAAGGCTTCAGTTAAACACCTTATTTTGAAAATATGATATTTAAAAAAATAGACTAACGACTAAAATTTGGTACTGAACAGAACTTGCAAATAGATCATATATACTCAGATGCATGTTCATGTTAAAAAGCCCAATTTAAAAAAATAAGAATTTTCTGTTGTATATGAATTGGAGTCTTCTGTTTTCTTTTTCGTTTGGGTGCTTCAAGGTTCTTTCATGAACTGTTTATTTCCTGTACTTTGAACTAGCATCTTCTGGATTTAATTTTCAGGCAGTACAGAAAGTAATGGTAATGGATGGCTGAAGAGAGTGAAATCTAAAGTTAGTCGGATGGAACCATAAAGACCGTTTGCATGCTCGAAGGGTCCTTTTAACAGAACGAAGTACGAGGTAGTAGAAGTTCAAATCGAGGACATAAACTGAAAGAAACAATGAAGAGCCAATTTTGTGTATGTGGCCATTTAGGAAGACTAGAGCTGTATTCATACAGAAGTGAATAGAACATTATTTTTGTGATTGTGGTAGGACAAATGAAAAGGAAATGGTGTTCCATAACATGCTGTATTGCGTGTTGCTGGTGGCGTTGTGAATTGTTCCTAGTGTCCTTACATTTTTTTTTTTTTTCCTTTTCCTCAAAGGTCTTTTCCTGGTGTTCTTTTAGTTTTTTTTATTTTTTCAGGTGAACGGCAGGGAAATTTTCATTCGAAAATAAGGAAACAAAATACAAGAATTAAGAAAAAATCCTTGTACACGCGGGCTCTCAGCCTGAGTACATATATCGATAAAAAGCCTAAACCATCCTTGCAACTACTACTGCACTAGCCATGAGAAAGAAAAAGAAAGAAACCTCACTTGGATGGGTGTCATGACTAGCCCGCCAAACAAAGGTGTGATGAAATTTAGCTGATTTACCAGAGTACCATATTTCCCAAGAAATTGAGAATTAGTTTTCGACAAGTCTGAGGTCTACATATACATGACTTTCAACATCTATATTTCCCCATAACTGTTTTGGGTTCTGAGTTTGCCTTTATGCATTCCAATTTCATGGGCAAAACTGATTTAATCATTCTACTACTACAATTTTTCATCTTCACAAGTAGAATTTTTGTTACCAGCATCTTGCAGTGACATCTTGAAATAGATAATCTGATAAACGTACAAGCACCACATCTAAATTGAAACTTATTAATTACATCACTTGAAATCAATTCACCGAAAAAAAATTACCCAGTCTATGGTACAATTTTACATGGGCGTTCCCAGTATGGAAACCTACACATCACTGGTGCTCTACATCAAACCAGAAAAAAAGTGACGTCCTAGAACAAATGGCTCGAACTCGCTGCAATGTCAAGTCTCCACTAGTCAAAACAGCCTTGGCACCTCCTTCAATTCGTGTTCGGAAAACAGAGACACTGTCAGGACATTTTACGGAGGAAGAGAATACTGTCTGGGCACTTGCAGTGCTCACAATGGGGCATGAAAGATGGTCCAGGGGGTTCGATTCGCATTGAAGCACGCACCCCTCAATGGTTACCCTTCCACTTCTATGAAGCAAGCAGCAACCAAGCTCTGCCTTCACAGTCAAATTCGCCAATTTGCAGGTGGACAGGAGCTCTAATGCACTGCTCAAACAAAAGGAATAGTGCTACCAGACTTTTTGTTCATAATAATAACAAAAGAAAAATACTCGCAGTCATACTTTCAGGAGACTTCCATACAGATAACAGTAACAAATGGAAACAACTTTCTGAAGAGTTCACAAGTTCTTTTAATGAAAAAAGTTAAAGAAAAACAGTCATCAGGACCAGCCGCTACATATGTAAAACCCTATAAAATAATTAACATAATACTCTTCGGACTATTAATTTATGGAATATTCATTTACTACACAACACCGAGATGGGATCGCATACATGTATGCCAAAAACAAATTTGAAAACACAATCAAGATTTTCTTACAATCAGGAAATGGAAACCCTGAGACATGATATTTAAGAATGCTACAGGTTGAAAGAAGAAAACAAAACAAAGGAACTGTTATAATTGTCTAGCAATGGCTCATAGAAAACATCAAGGATATGGCCAATTTCAATCTCTAACAAATATAAAAATAGAAAGAGTGAATAGCAACAATTCTTCATATGCAGTAAACTACCTATCTTCATAATCGTTCTGTCTAAACAATCACAGTTCTAATTTCTGTAAATAAAGTGTAGCAGTATGGAAGTGGCTCCTTGAACAAAAAATCTAACACAATGCCCACACGAGTAAAACGTAAAACATAACTACCTACCTGTCTGAACTTCGAGAGCAATAGAGTGTCGTCTCATCAGGCAGTTCACCTCCACCAATCTGAACAAGATAATTCGTGATAGGGAATGGAGAAAAACTGGAATAATCTACTACTAAAAAGGTTCAATTGATGGGATAACCTACTAAAAAAAGTAAGAAATTTGGTAGGCAGCAAAAGATTTACAAGAAGAAAATAGTATATCTAAGCAATTCCACCTAGTCCGTTGAACCACAAACGCACTGTTGGCAGTGCTGACGTACTGCCACACGCTATGGGGAATTGTTTTGACTATAGTCTCGCCAAGAATTTTAATAAAACCAAGCTACTGTTTGCTATTTGATCTTGTGTTTGACCATATTTATTTCTGCTGTGCTTTCATTTTCCTGGTAGTGGCAGTCTGGTCTAATTTCCACTTTCCACTTGGTCCCATTATAAGATCAATCTCCCTGGTAGTGGCAGTCTGGTCTAATTTCCACTTTCCATTTCCTCCTCCTCTAGCAACGGAAATTTTAAAATCATTCTGACACAGAAATTCTTCAATTGATAAAGAACCACTAATACTAATAGCAAACCTAAAAAGAGGAATACTTGTAGGTGTGGGATGCATAAGTAACAAGAAAAGCTTCACTTTAAGCAGGTAGGTTTGGGTCAAAGTAAAATATTCAGACAATGTATATTGATTGAGAGCACCAGTTTAACGCCAAAGACATGTGCATTCAAGCATGGTACAATGCCTAAATTGGCATTCTTAAGTACAGAAGTTGGTGACATACCAGGCAAAGTGGCTTTTTTATTTGAATATTAGATGCAATATGCATTCCACCTGCTGCAACTAGAATGGTGTCACCAGGCCTGTAAGGAAAAACAAATTAGTAGTTTCTAGTAGCCACCAAAAGAACAAAAATATTTTCATCGGAAAAAACAAAAGAAAAAGAAGAGATTTAAGAGAAACACAGATTTAATTTAACTTTACAAACCTTGCAGCAGCAACAGCCGTCTCAATGTTTGGGAAAACTCCAGGCTCCAATAGATCTCTGACGGATCGATCAACTCGCAGCCACAAGCGAGGGTGACATGCCAAGTACAGCCATCTGTGGCAAACGAGGGCGGAGTTATACCGATCTGCAAACTCAATAACAATTTGAGACAAAAAGTTGAAGAAGTTGATTTGATACATGAATTTGAGCTACCAATATCTATCACGAAAACTTGACACAACTTTCATGAGAAAACTGAGACAATCATAACACCCATTCAAGTAATCAGCAACTTACACACAGGCACAATAGCGAAAAAAAAAAGCCAAAACTTTTAGGATACATAAGAATGCTCAAGCCTTTCCTTGTTAATTCCCCAACCCCTTCCTCCCTCACCTTACTGAACTTGCCTCCCCACTCACGAGGTTAACCGAAAATCATATCTTTTCAAAATATGCATTCCTCTTCTCATGAGGGTAAGCATGTACTCTAGCTTGCATATTTGTAATCCCTATTAATTTGTGATTTCCATGTTCAAAGTTCAGTACTTGAAGAAATAAGATAAAAAAAGACACGATTTTTATAAAAGTCAAAGCACCCTGCAACCAGTATTACTAATACTAACACAACTTCATCAAAACCAACATCTCCAATCTTGTCTTTAAGTTAAAGATTCCTTAAATTTTGGGTCCCTATATCTCCTTTCCTATGGATTCCAGATATTCCCACACATAGAGGACTCAGACCAAAAATCACTAATTCCCACTTTGTACCCCAAAATTATAACCTCAATGCCAAAAATCAACAAAATACAAGCAATTGAACCAAAGCCCAGAAATTGAAGCATTGCAATGAATTGAGAATGGAATTGAAAATTGGGTTTTGCATACAATGACTTGTTCTTTCAAAAAAAGTAAGAAGAAGATGAAAAAGAGGCACACACCTGGGATAGGAGGGAGGAAGCTGAGGATGTGCATGAGACAGCCATCATCGAGATTGTTTATAAGGCACGAAGACGACTTGGATGATGAGCAGCTTCTCTTTTTGAAGCTTCTCTTCCATTTTTTCTGCTGCTTTGTCTCTTCCTCCACCACCACCTCCTCCATAACCCTCCTCTTCTCTCTCTCTCTCTCTCTCTCTCTCTCTCTCTAGCCCTCTGTTGTTGTTGTAGTTGTTGCTGTTGTTGTTGTTGCCAGAGATGTCCTCTGCTTCGGGGCTTTTGAGATTGTTGTTTGACTACGACTAACCGACACACTTACACATATGCCCTCACAAGCTGGAGCTACCCACATGTGTTAAAAAGGCTTAGAAATAAGGATTGAACGCTTTACTGTGTGGCAACTTCAAAATTGACATCGATATTTTTAGCTTATTAAAAATTTTAAAAAGAGTATGTTTTGATTTTGCTGAAAAACATGGAAATTCCCCTTAATTTATGTTTTGATTTTTCTGAAAAAAATAGAAATTTCCATAAATTTTAGCCAACTTCTTTTTTTTTTTTTTTTTTTTTTACAAATTTACAAAGTTACTGTAATATTTTATAGAATTATGAATATCCCTCATAATCTAAATATTTATTATAAATCAATCTCTGGTATGAAAATAATCTTAAAATTACTTTATTTTATTACAAATTACTGCTTATAGTGACATGAAAAATACCAACTATTTTTACTTTATTTGTAAACTTCATCTATGAGTTAACAAAATCACATATCTTACAGGTTAAATTGGCATTATTAGTTGATTTAGAGTCCATAGAAAGTTAAGACATTAATTTATAGGATTTTTATTTTCTTCCAACATTTCCATTAAAATTGAACTTTTAAAAAAAAAATTTCATAAATTTGAACTACCGAAAATTCCACCATAATTGAAACTTTAAACCTTGAATATGTCTATAATTTGAGGATTGATTCTTCTGATCGGAAAACTTTACCTTCCTGGGGTTAGAACTTTGACTTTCTTAAGATAGTTTATTTTCTTTGGGTTAGTATGTAAAGTTATTTTCCTTGGCCGGTAGGTAATATATTCCTAATAGGAAATGCTCTCTTTATGAATATATTCCTTCTTCTAAGCCATTCTCTTCTCCTCGACCACCCTAAACTCAAAAGGGAAATTTTATTTACACCCCAATATATAGTGAATACACCCCATACTAATTTTTCTTTTGTTAAACAAATATCTTAATGCACCCACATATCACCCAAAATACCCTTAATCAGAAAATAAACTAACCTTCCATCCAAACACCCACCTTTCTCATATTTTCCCCTACGTTTCTCTCCTTCTCCATAGAAAGTCTCAGCCTCATTGCCGCAACCATCTCCGCCGTACTTGACCCACCACTCTACCACATAATCAAAAACAAAAAACATATGTTCAAGTTCCACTCAATTACCAGACTGTTTTCATTCTCAACAGGAAACTGAAACAGTAATAGACGGAAGTAGATGAAGATCATCAAATTGAAGCCGCACGTGAAATCAATCCACTAGGTCTTGATACTTTTTAGATTAGTGTGATTGCGTGAGATTTCTAGGGCCCGTTTGCAAAAATAACGCATTTCGTGTTAATTTCTTTTATGTCTTGGAGATGCCAATTGTCGGATGAATCCTAGAGTCTTCGACTATTTGTCCTCAAGAATTGAGGTGTGCGACTTTTCCAGTCTCTAAAGTTGAATGTGAATTGCATTTGGATTTTCATCTATGGCCTAACATTTTTTGCAAGCTACTAATGCACAATCCTATTGCTAATTGTGGCATTCCAGGAAAAGGAGGCCGGTACAGATGATCAATTGAAGTTTTCATGCAAATGCTCATTTCGAGATATACAAGGAACAAATCCTAGAACATTTGGACCCTTCATCTAATAACCAACATGCATTGACCATCGAGCAGGACTTCGTCGACTTTCCAAGGCCATCAAGCACTATATATAGGGTTGAGCTAGTGGGTGCGGCGGTGAAGCTGAGACTTTCTATTGAGAAGGAGAGAAAGGCAGGGGAGAATAAGAGAAAGGTGGGTGTTTGGATACAAAGTTAGTATATTTTCTCATTTAGGGTAGTTTGGGTAACATATTTGGTGCATTAAGATATTTATTTAAGGAAAAAAATAATATGGGGTGAATTAATAATGGGGTGTATTCATTAAATATTGGGGTGCACATAAAATTTCCCAACTCAAAATCATATATGAGCCAAACGCCGGCCATGGCCCTAGCCCCAAAAGCTTTGTCTCCCTTTCCTGACCTCTTGACCCACAAGATTCTCCCATTGCTCCCCACTAAAGTCGCCGTTGGCATGAGCTTTCTTTCCAAGCAACACCAAGGTGTGTGGTCTTTGCTCCCCTTTATAGATTTTGTTGAGCGTAGAGAGCCTCATGATGATGATGATGACGACGATGATGCTAACCACCTTCATCAACATAGAAAGTTCATCAATATCTTGAAGAGGTATTTGGAATACCGAGAGGAACAAGCCAAGCTGAAGAATGATGATGATGATGATGCCTTGCATAAATTGAGCATTCGCATGCAGAGCTACTTATGTGGAGAAGATGATGACATCGTCGATAAGTGGTTAGCCTTAGAATTGATAAGCTGGATCAGATTTTGGATCGGGATAGGATGAAATTATACCGCTGCCTATCCGGAGCTACTTTTGCTAACGCAAGGTCAGTAACTACTCTAAATCTAGAGTCTGTTAGAATGACGAACATTGACGGTACGAGTACAATGCTTCTTCCATGTTTGAAAGCTTTGTCCCTGAAGGATGTGTAGTTTGATGAGAAAGCTCTCTACTCCCTAACTCGTCAGTGCCCTGCCCTTGAGTATTTGTCTTTGACTTCATGTTCAATTGAAGAAGGAAGCATGCAGAGTCTTAAAATTTCCAGTTCCAGTCTCAAAACCTTGCAGATTAAGAATTGCAAAGCCCCTATCCTACTAATTTATAGTGCTATACATCTTGAATCCTTTACTTTCTTTTCGTCGGAATTTGGCGTTAGTACTTTACATGTGTACGATGCCTACAACTTGAAACATGTCTGCATTCATGCTCATCACTTGCGCTTTCTTTATTTATTTGGATGCCATCAGAATGTGAAGGCCGTGCTCAATTCTCCAAATCTGCAAATGCTATACACATACGGTTATTTGAAGTCCAAATTTTATGTGGAAGCGCCAAACTTATATTCGGCTGAGATCATCTTTTGGGACCTCTGGAGTGGAGAAGTGCCCACTACCTTCAACGGCCGTTGCAAACGATTCATTGCAATGAGAAAGTTTCTTCAACAATTTGGCTGCCCAGAACACCTAACCATGTATGTTCGTAATGAAAAGGCTCTCATCTTTCCAGAAAAGCTTAACAGAAATGCCTTTTCTTCACCAATAATGCCTAATCTTGAGACGGTAAGGCTTATGATGTCTAATCCTCCGCTGGATGTGAGATACTTCGACACACCTTTACAATGTATTCCGGGGTCCCCCACCACAAAAGCCCGAAGAGACAGAGACTTCTGATTTCTCGGAATCCTTGTTTTGGTTGGCAACTTCTCCAACCAAGATTACTAAGCTAAAATATGAGCATGCCAACTAGACACATGAGTAGTTAAATTTGATTGGTATATTTCTCTTAATTTCTATTAGATCGATGACAGTTTGGTGAATGTCAAAGAAGATTATGAGTCTATTCGCCTTCCATTTTCTGTTTGCGCTGTCTGTGTAAAATGTTGATGAAGGTATAGTCTTGTTTGATTACCAACTTTCTGTTATACACAAGCAAATAGTACTAGAAAAGGCTATCAAGTATTTAACACCAAGGGATTGGTACGGAAATATACCTATTGCCAACATCTTCCACTATATCAAGAAACAGTCCATACCAAGTTAATGCCAAGAGACTTGATGCACCTCGTGTAATACATACACGGCTCTGCCATAACGTCGCTTGGCTCGAGCGAAAACACCCTTCATCCTATACAGAAAAAGCTGTTATGTTATAACCGTCACCATTCTCTAACATGGAGTGGCAAATGTCCTTTTTCTTCTCTAAGTCTTCCTCCATGTTCCTCACCTGTTCAGTTAGTCAGCAACTCACCTCTTACATAGACTTGTGAAATTGTGTACGAACATTGAAACTCAAAACCATGTTGGATATCCCAATGGAAGATATCTATGATGAAACACATTAAAGAAAAGACCAATTTGAATTTCGTTCATCAGGAGTTGGACTCCATGGTGACTCCAGTATGAACTGGACCCCATGGTAACGCCAACATTACTATCTATGGTGTGAAGTATTCGAAACTCAAGTCCAACAAACGAACGTAGAATTTGTTACAATATTTGAAGATGAATGAAGAGATTTACACACGAAAAAAAAACACATAATTCATTGAAGGCCCCGTGTCTAGCAAGACAAAGCGAGTAATTCAAGTTCCACCTACTAACGCCAGTCGCAATCCGTACAAACTCTTTCATATATATATTCCCTCCCCGACGTCACAAATCCCCAAACAAAAGAAGACAGAAAATCGGAAAATGGCCACCGTCAACAACAACAACAACAACAACAACGCCGTTTCGAGCTGCGACGGCGGAGGCGGCCGGCCGGAGTGCATAACGAGCCGTGCAATATGCCAAGGGAGCTTGGAGAGCTACAGGTACTACCATTCTCGCCGTACGGTCATGGAAATGCTGAGCGACCGAGGCTACAATGTCCGTGACTCGGACCTCTCTCTTTCACTCACTGAGTTCCAATCCGAGTTCGGACCCGACCCGGACATCCACCGCCTCCGTATCTGTGTGTCTCTGCGCTCCAACCCCTCCAAGAAGGTACCTTTATTATGTGTTTTCTGTTTGGTTGCTGAGAAAACAGAGGAAAAGAAGGGGAAAATGCTAATAGAACATTTTTTTAAAAGAAAGATGGCACCTTTTCTTCAAAGTTCATACCTTTTTGGTTCAAAAACCCTAAAAGACTCGAACTTTTGGCTAACCATGTTGTTTAGTGTCCAAATTTCTGGTGCCTGAGGTTTGAGGGTCTAGATATTGGAAAATATGAGGAGATTATTTCACCAAATTATGGGCAAGTAAAGCCTATTAAGAAGAAGGGGCTTGTAGCTCGGTCGGTTAAGAGCATTAGCTTAGCCCTTTTTTGGATTCTGATCACTAATGGTAAATAATCTGTGTACTGCTTTACTATTTGACCTCTGTCCTGCTGGGAAAATGGTAACTTTAGGAGCAGGGATAACGTGAATGAGGAAGATTTCTAAGAATACAACAGTTCTTTGTTCAAATGCCATGTAGAATCACAAGTCGTACGGTTAAAATGACATGTAATTTGTATGTTTTCCGGTGTTCCAAATTCATATGTAAACCTCCATGGTTTTGTTGTAGACTTGTAGTATAACTAGTGATGTGCAACTGTGTTGAGTATCTTTGCAGGCTATTGTTATCTTTTGTGGAACTGATGAAATAAAGAAGCGGACTATGTGTGGCATTTATGCTTCCCTCACAAACAAAGAAAGTATACATCGGCTGATTCTGGTCCTGCAAAGTAAAATGAACCATTTTGCTCGGAAAGTAGTGGAGGAGTTTCCATTTAAAGTTGAGACTTTCCATGTAAGTTACTAAATAGTTCTACAATATATATCGAACTGCATCATTTCTCAAGTGTCTAAGGACGCTACTCTGTTAGTTTTTGAGCAAAACTACTCTGGCAGTTTAGTTGTGAAGGAGTTCTGTATGTTTTTTATGCTGAACAACAAGAGATATTTCAATGATTTCGCTATCTGGATTTCCTCTGCAACAGAAAAATGACAGACTTTATTTTTCAATGGTTTTTCTTATGCGAGTAATTTTCTTATCAGTTCAGTTTCAACTCTGCATTGCAGTTTGCATCGTTCTTTGGATGCTCATATAAAACCATTTGCTTAGCGAATATAAAATCATAATCTTTTTGGGGAAAGTTCAAGGATGGTGAAACAATAGGTAATTTTATAATAACTCAGTTAAAATTCTGATGTCAGTGAAATGGATATGTGATGTATGGGATTTTCACTTATAAGGCAATGCAGCTTTCTATGATTAATTTCTTCCATATTTTCTTACAGAGGGCAATGCAGCTGTTTGCCTTTGATATGTGTAGTTAAACATAATTAAGTTCAGCCCAAAATTCATTTCTATCTGACTGTGTGCACTTTTTCCTTAATATTATGCTCATTTTAGCTGAATAGCTCCCATGTACTACAACCCTTGTGCTTTTGTCTCCAGATTGGTGATTTGCTGGTCAACGTTACCAAGCATGTTCTGCAGCCAAAGCTTGAGATACTTACTGCTGAACAAAAGAAAATGCTGTTGAGCAAGTACAACTTGGGAGACAAGCAGGTAGTGCAGATGTATCTTGAATGCAACTTTTATTAACTACGATTAAACTTATTTGCTGATATATCTTTTTATTTCCATGTTGGATAATGATCTCTAAATTGTGGACTTTGTTTTGCTTGAGCGCGTTGGTTTCTTGTACACTGAGTAGTACATGCTTGTTAAGAATGTTTGCAACCTGTTTTGGCCTATCAGAACAACATGGTTGTTGATGGCTCAAATGGTACTGTTCAATATTGAAGTAATTTTACTCCGTAAAAACGTAAGCTGCCATCAAATTATCATTGTTCTTTTAGAAATCCTTTCAACTATGAAGCAATTTCCACCAAAATAATCTGCATTCATTGAGTTTGCACCCATCGTTACTTTCAGATAGTCCCTTGTAAACGTTTTCTGGCTTGCACATTGAGATTTTGTGTGGTACAAATATCTTAGGATATAGGAGTACCCGAGCTAGATCTAGGAAGGGAGCCAGAGTTGCTACCTTACCAAGAACATGTTTGAATACCATGTGACTTAATTTGTCATGTCTTTGTTTTCCCCAGCTCCCTCGAATCCTGGAAACTGATGCAATTGCACGATACTATGGATTGGAGAAAGGGCAGGTGGTGAAAGTTACTTACATTGGTGAAGTTGGTTCACCCGAAACTTACCGCTGCGTCTTCTGATCCTTCTACAAGATTTACCTGCCACTTTATGCAGTGATGACATGCTACAAGGAGTTGATATCTTGATAGGTTTCGGCTTAATGCAAAAATAGGGTCTAATTTGATGGGGTTGTTTCTTATGTGGTTACTTAAAGTACTATGCACTATTGAGCACTACTACTCTCGAGAGTTGACTGATCCAAGTTTAGAATGCATTTTCTTCATAGGAATGCCCTATAATTTAATTATCTTTCTTATTGCAGTTTAGTATGAACTCTGCATTGTAATAACAATGCCTGCAGATCGCATATTGAAAGAACCACTTGTGCAATGCAGCCGTTGTTGCTGCACCAGTGTTGACTAGTTGTGTTAGCCGCAGTTGGGTTTTGATTCGCTCACTATCAGTGGTAATGAACAAATGGTTATATTTCCAGTTACAATAAATTGCTCAGTATTTTTAGCATGACATTCAGGAACACAGTTCTAATTCGTTAGCATTTTGTTAAGCTAGCTGTTCAGGAGTCCAAGAAAACCACACATACAGTTTCTCTATTCAAGGACATTCTGAAAGAGTAGTTGACCTCCGGATTTATTTTTGCAAGTAAAACTCACAAATATCCTACTAGCTGAAGCAACATCGGTGAGCACCAATCTGCCGCTACCAGCTCACATGGTTGCAACTCTTCATACATGAAAACATTACTGATTTGTAGCAGGCATTGCCTTAAATATGTTTTAAGGATATACACAGACCAGCCAATCTTGTGACAGTTCACACAGTATTTTCTTGAAACATGAGACCAATCTTATAGAGAAGATTGATTTTTTAGGATGCTCATTATTCCACGATAATGTTGTCTGAAGCTGTCACCACATTTGATGAAGATCATAGCTGGCTGACAATAAAAGAAAATCTCCAACATTACCAGTAATCCGTACAGCCTTGTATCAATAAAATACTTAATTATTGACAAGCATGAGGGAGATAAAAGGAAAGAATTACCCTTGCAGAAATCTTGGGCACACATATTTCATTGTGTGGCTTCAACCTTCATAGTTCCACCATCTGCTGGAACATTGTTCGATGCATTCTCCGAGTGGTCCATGTAAGAACTAATTTTAAACTGGTCTACAGAATTTGGCTTGGCCAATGGGCAATAATCTGTAGATCCTTGCAGAAGAAAGCACTGTCTGTTCTTCAAACTGTCAGGCAAGTAGTCATTAGACAAGTTCGCAAGGCCTCCTGACTTGCTTTCATGTGGCAACTTAGTAGAAATAGGTGATTGAGCTGCGTCGGAATGTTTTCCGGATAAATCCATAGGCCTATGGAAAAGCAAATGAGCCACAGTCCGATCTATGGGATTGGTCTCTGTTTCCATATCTGGCATCCTACCATACCTGCAATAAACAGGATTAATAGAAAAATGGGTGAAGAACTCTAACCGTTCGGACAAAAACTACTCTTAGAGTACCTCTCTAACCAAGTATGGAACTGAGCACAGTTACATCACATATACGGCAAAGAAAGTGATCACTTATCCTTGGGTTCTTGAGTATAGTAAGGAGATGTAATCATGAAAAATCAGAAGTGTCCATATAGAAGCGGTGAGTGAGTGCATGCAGAAAGTTAATAAAGGAAAAGAATGATATAGCGTTATCTAGTTTTCCAATTTACTCTGAAAGAAGAAGAAAAGGAGCATTCTTACAGAGTTGTATAACCTAGGGTGATTTCTTCAACTGTTAGACAGAAATATCTTTTTGCAGTTTCTATGGATTTAAAATCCATGTGATATTCAGCATAAAAGCGACAACCACAAGGGCTAAAATGAAAATGCAACAGGACTAAGCGGACAAGGAAAGCTTTTTAAACCTGTTATGACTATTGTTTTGTTCCTTTGTAACAACTTCATGCTCATCCTTGCAACTTTTGTTTGAACTGCTAGTTTCACCAGCATAATTCCTCTGTACTGCACTTTGCGCCAACCGGAACAAGCTATCTCGTATGCAAAGTCTTACTTCGATGTCCAACTGTAGTAGAACATTGCACGGGGCATTGTAACTATGTTCAATTTAACTCACCAAAAAAATAACCCACTTTTGAAGTGAGCATACCTTTGATATAATCTCTTGAAGCCTGTAAAGTATGGTGTCCTCGGCTGAGTCATTAACTTCTGCAGAAACCATACTGGAATCACCTTGGTCAATAGATGAGGTTGGGTCCAGAGAAGGAAGGGTGCTTAAGCCATCAACTTCCTGATCGGCTCTCTCAAATTGATGAATTCGATTTTCCTGGGGACATTTTTTAGTGTCAGACTGACTGGTACTAGAGATTTGATGATTAAGTTGTTGCTGTTGTTTCTGAATGGCAAGCAAGGCCTGTAGTTGCTGCCGCTTCCTTAACTTTTCAATCTTTTCTTGTGGAGTCATGGTCAGACACTTGGGAGAAGTATTTGCTGACTTATTTAATGTATTTGCATCCCCAGGAGAAACTTCATAACCGGAAAATGAATTTTGATGCTTAAAGTCTCCAGGCTGAACGTAAGATGAAACATGCATAGCAGGGTTTGGAATGGTGAGGTTCCCATACATAGGCTGGCCCACGTATTGGTTTGAAATATGCTGGTAAGAAAAAGACTCAGGCCCTTGAAACTGTCCATTTTGACTAAGAGCTGAAGAAGGAGAAGACTGTCCCATGAAGCATGCCAGTTGATTCTCAAAAGGTCCAGAAGGGTTTCCTAGTGAAGGCCTAGTACCATAACAATCTTGCAGGGCTTTCCCTTCAGTTTTTTCGTCCAACTTTTTGCCACACCTCAGATTTTTTCTCTGCCTAGAAACCTGCGCAAATGATGGAAAATACATTATAACTCAAATTGGATGATATGAACAAATGCAAATCAATGCTTGGAATTTGATACTCTAATCAGCTAATTTTTTCTTTACTCTCAAGTTATAAAAGGAAAATGATCAAAAATATTGCATGGCCGTGAAATCCATATAAGCATCAGATCAGACAGTTGTGCCTTGTCACCTCTATTAATAAAAGGGGTGCACTTAAGGCTAAGTACACCTGCGGTGAAATTTGTGATTTTCTTAAATGCCCAACAAATATGACAAAACAAACTTAAAAAAAAGGAGTAAACAGTCAAAATGTAATGCCCCACATTATCAATATAGGATTTGGACTGTTCAAGTTTCCTTCCTATATTAGAATTTATCTTTCCCATTAAGTGTAGGGATTCTGATGTCATATGGACTATAATCCACAGCCTATCATTATAAATAGGACTATAAATTTGACATATTTCGATGCTTAATTCTAGAAAAAAAAAAAGTGAATTAGGTTGCCTTGATGCAAAAAACCTACTACAGACATAAATCAAACTAGCCTTACTGCACACGCATACGCGTAGCTTTTGGTCAATTGGGTTTGCATGGAGGCTAGTAATTTGAATGATTATAATAGGTCAAGCTTGCAACGACCAAGTAAAGCACAAAATCCTAAGATACAGAAAGTTCCCAACCAAGTTTCAGAATGAGGAAAGGCTAGTTTATCATGCCCACTGCGAAGCCCAAAACCTAGCCTTCAGCAATATGAATCAACTGCCTCCATTTTTTGTACTAAGAGATTAAAATTTTACTTTAAAACAAGACCAGCAAAAGTCTAGCCTTGTCCCAAAAAAAAAAATTCAACTCCTTTCATCTTTACAGGAAACTATCAAGTTGTAGTTATTAATGACTTGACTCAAGTACCTTATCAGCTGTTTCATTTGCGGTAGAAGAACTTTCAGGAATCGAGAATGAATTTGTCAGATTGCTTTTTCCCATGTCCAAATCTGTCTGTGAAAGTCAAATACAATGATGAGATCATTTTGAGTGCTTATTTATGTGAAAAACAAGAACCTACTAGGGGCTTTTCATGTTTCAGATTAACTCACAGTACCTGCTCCTTTTCCACGGGCTTACTTTTAGCTCCAGCATATTCTACATGATCGAGAATTGCATCTGCACTCTGTGGACCATGAGATGCAGAATAATCCATATTTCGGTAGCCAGGGGTGATTGCTTGGTGATCTTGTTGTGCATGGTCTGCTTTAATTCCCAAATGCTCAGATGGATTTGTTAGTACTTTTGATGTGAAGCTTGGAGAGTCTGAAGATACAGGAAAGGCTTTCATTGAACTCTTAGTTGCGTCTGTAGGAGAAGACCATAACTCCTCACCATTGCCAAGACTTGTATGCGCAAACATAGTGTCATCATCGCTGCAAAATCATTACTTGTAAGAATATTGGGTCAGATGTTTACCCCAGCATATTTTCCTTTAGAAGTGAGATTAAAACAAGCTGCCTAAAAGAACGCAGTGAGAAGTATCCTAATCTATTAATACTTCATGGCCTGAAGTTTTTACTACTTTATATTTGATATCTGGTGTACTTCAGAGTACAATAGGCCACAAGTTCCAAAAAGAGCATTTCGGCACTGTAGTAAGAAGCCCCAAATTAACTGTTCCTAGTTAAAAGCAAAATGAATGTTTGGCTTGCCTCAAACTTTAGTTTTAAAGCCAACTTGGGGTAAAAGATAATTAGAATTTTGTAGGGGTTTTTGACCTAAAACTTAAAATGGTGCGGCTTTTGACATTTCAGTTGTTTTAGCTTTCCAAATAGGGAAAGCTACTTACAAATGATAACTATCATGTGAAAATTAACTAGGTGCAACCTTTGTGCAATAAAAATTATCAACATTTTGAATCTATGAATCACCTGAAAATCCGATCAAGATCGTCAAAACTTCCAATGTTAGCCCAGCCATAGTCATCAATATCAGCTTGCTCTCCACCTTCATTGGGGTTTTCAAAAATTTCGCCGTCTTTATCAAGTTGCATTGCCTTAGCTGATAACAAACCCATTTTCTTTTAGAAGAAAACTCAAATGTCAAAACAAGCAGCAATATAAGATGGACGATAAAGTTAATAGTACCCATGATATGCTGTTCATTTTTGGCAACTTTAGATAGAGATGAATCAGCCCATGAGTCGGTTCCAAATTTAGAGATAGAAATTCCTTCACCAGTGTCAAAGTTGGAAATGCTTTCAAGCTTTCTGCTACGCATGTCAGTTTTCTCCCTAGGCGTCTTCTGTTCAGTAGGCTTGATGGAATCAGATTCTTGTTTCCATTCTTTGTCGCAATAATCATCAATTGCCCCACGATAAGGCACAATATGATCATCACTCTCACCAGCCTCGCCCCATATTATATTTGCAAGCTGAGAGCAAAGAAACACCATATGAGACATTGAGACATAACGTATATAAAAATAACTGTTCAAAATTGATGTAAAATTATATGAAATAGATCACATAAAGTGATAATAGATGATTGTGTCAGTTTAGTGGTATATTTACTATTTGAGACTGTACATATGAGAGATCGAGAGAGAGAGAGAGAGAGAGAGAGAGAGAGAGAGAGAGAGAGATAGACAAAAATGAAGCGTCGTATGAGGATTAACATCCACGACTTGGGAAACCCAAATCTCATACAAATTTTCTTATAAGCAGCAAACACTTAATTTCACTAGCATCAATATCCTTTTACAGGAAACAGACCACATAAGTAGGTACAAAACACTAATAGAGTGAACAAGTGCTCCACTGTAAAAGAGATTCTAAAACAAATCTAGAAATTTAAGCTCCAATCATATACAAAATAACTATCGAACAATCCTACACCACCATCCACAAAACCATGCCGATTCTGCGGTTCTTTATTATAGCTTTTATAACTGTGATTCCGGTTCAAGTATTCTGTAACTAGCACATTGTGCATGATAGCTTCCATGGCAGTGGGATTCATGGCTTTCAAGAATTAGATTGCACTACTACCTTTCAGTGGTCACACCTACAGCTACAATTTGTGACTTCTGATTTACCTTCTTCACTCTTGTTTTTCAGTATAAAAACTCCATTACCTTCTTCACTCTTGTTTTTCAGCATAAAAACTACATGAGGAGACATTTCTCTAAAGTAACCCGATTATTATTTCCAAAATGGTTTCTTTCCTGTCATCATTTCATTATATGCAATCATAGCTACGCCGAATCTTGTACCTCCCCTTGCTTTCACTCCAGGAAGGAACTCTCCTGCATCATGTAAACCCCACTTCATCTCCTGCTTTACATGACTATGCGCTACATACTACAGCTAAGACAAAATCAGTGATTCCGATACGAACCCAATTTGTCATTCCTAACACCTCAATTATATAACTCACTTCATCTCCATGCTGTGTTTCAGCTCTTCCCCTGTCACTACTCTATGTAATCAGAAAACTGAAACAATAAGTAGAAAAATAGTCAACTTCTTTGGAAACATACCATTTTTTTTTACTGTAACAACAACTCGAGAAATATAATCAAATTCATCAAGAATCATACACATGAAAAATCAAACCAAGCATCTAAAAGTTCACAACTTTAATCATTTCACATACAACCCAACAACCTCCGATCTTGTTCTTCCATCTGGGTAAGAAAATACCGACAAAATACCAAGAAAAAACAAAAAACGTTGTACCTCCTCGTCGTTCCAATCAAACATATCTGAAGAATATACAGAAAACCGCAAAACCGAAACCGAATTCAGAGAAACGCACGGCGGTTCCTCCACCACACATCGCCGGAAACTTCACGCACCAAAAGCATGAATCGATTCAAACCCCCCGAAAACCCACAAATCTTGAAAGAAAAAAAAAATTCAACTGAGAAGACGAACACGCAAGAAAAGAGAAGAGCTTTTTTATCCAGTGACAGAAGAGCTAAGAAGTTTTTTTTTTTTTTGTGCCAGATTGTGGAGAGAAGAAGAGTCTGGTTTCACTCCTGTGGGGGTGTGGGGCCCACGTCACGTGAGACACGCGTGGTTCTGAGGGGCTGGCGGAACTGGTGGATTTGGCGAAACCGGGCGTATCTAAAGTCGTGGTCAGGAGGGCAGCGATCTATTGCTGCGACGTGATTGGCTGGAGGCTTCTTTGAATTTGCATTTAGGGCGAATTTCATGTGGATTTTGAATTTGGGGTCCGGCCTATAATTTTCTTTGGGGTGGGGCCCGCTGGGATGTACTTCCTGGTGGAGGATGCTCTGGAAGTCGCTTTCGTAGTTGGGCTGGGTTTGAACCGAACCCACACTTGTCCACGGCTCTTTGGGTCTTTGGGTTGAGTGGGTGGGTCTATGCATACTATTAGAAATTTGCTTTTTATACCTAGATTATGAGCGATTTTTTCCACCCTCATTAATTAATTTTTACACTCAAATTTTTTTATAGAAATTATTACCATTTAATTTTATTTTTAAATGATAATACCTAAAAAACTCATTACATTTTAATTTTCGCCAGCTTATCCTAAATGACGCATGCTTACTTGCAATTGGGCTTTTTGATTATCCCAAACCAATGCATCTGGAAAAAGAACACACACCTAGGATTACAGTCGCTTGTCGTCTCCCTCTCCCACTCCCAACCCGTCAGCCGCCGCGTTGTCTCCCTCTTCGTTGCAACAAATCTTCGAAGATTCAGGTTCGTCATCACCGCTGCGCTCCTCCATCTCACCGAAGCTCTTCTTCTCCTCCCTCGCCGGAAACTCCATCCTCATCGCCGGTCGCCAATCAGTTAGGCAGTGGTAAGAGAGGTTGACCTCTGTTTTTCCTGCAATGCGTCTTCGTTTTGAAGAGGATGGAGCGATCTGGAGCAGGTAGTTCGAGCTACGACCATGAATTGTTGCCGTAGGTGATTTACAGATAATGCACCACCTGTTTCTCCCTTCTTTCGGTGTCCTAGGTATGATTAAAGAAGCTAACTTCTACTAGTAATTGATGTATAAGTTATTTCTAACTCTTAGTAATTAGAAAAAGCTTATTCTCAAAACTTGAGAAATTGCAATTCAAGAATGATTTGTCATTGCGATTTGTCATCTTCTAATTGAATTTTAATTTTTTTTAATTGGCTCGGGGCGGTCAAAGCTCTTAAAGTTGTCTGTGTTGGTGGTCGAAGCCTTAGCCATGGAATGGAAGGCAATCTGGGTAGGGGCTTTGTTGCGACAGAGACAAAGACTTCATGACAATTAGATTTCAACTTAATTCTTTCTTATTCTTCTTCTCATCATGCATCAAAGACTTAATGACAATTAGCAGCTGACTATGAATTTTGGATTAATTGACACTATGGCAAGTACCACATATTGTGAATTTGCAAGAACAATTATGAAAGCAAGAACAGTTATGAAATTTGTAGGTACAATTGTAAAAAAATATAGGAACAGTCATAAAAATGCAGAAAGTGTTGTGAAAATTGCAAATATGTTGAGTGTCCCTGCAAAAGCGTCAACTATTCTTGCAAATTCCTCAACTGCTCCTGCAAAATTATAAAGTGTTCCTTCAAAAAATCATAAAATGTACATGCAAAATTGTAAACCCTCGCCCGATGCCTTAAAGAAAGCAAGGCTGGTAAGGCTGAGGAAAGCTAGCACCAGTCAACAACATGAGTCGGGGGGTGGGTGGGGGGTGGGTGGAGGAAGTGTCTGAGCAGACGTCCTTCGACGAAGACCTGGCAGCCGAACTCCTGAAAAGGAAGTACGAACTCCAGAAGGTGAGGGAGGCCATGTCTTCGGCGAGCGGCGTTGGGAGCACGCTCATATCAGGGCAACTTTCAAAGGAAAAAACGACCAAGTCCATGTCATCGGCCTCGTGAAGGAGAGGAAGGCCATGGACCTTTCTGTTTAGGCTAAGGATCCAGCCAAACTGGGAGGTTCACATTATGGCCCAACCAGCTCCGAGCGTGCCGGAGGAGGAGTTCGCGGGAACCCTGCACGGCCCGGGGAACGATAACGATGACACTGAAGTGTCCATGGCCATTCCTAGGGCCATCATTCTGACGTAGTCGGCGATGCTGATGGGGCAAAGGTCATCACTCCAGCACTTCATGGATGCACTCCCTGAGGGCTCAAACCGTCTACCACTAGAATATCTTCCGCATCTTGGTGGATATGTGAGTACTTATGTTTATCCTCGCTCCTTTGTTTATTTTTTTATTTTTTATTTTTTATATACTTGTGTTGACGAATAGCTCCATTTGCATCATACTGTGTATCCTTTGCGTTTCGAGCCTAAAGAACCAATTCAGGGTAGCTCCCAAGAGGTTACTTGGAAAGAAGAGGCATTGGGCCTCATCACAAAGGCCTCGGTAGAAAACTGGTGACGTGAAGCTGAATATGTGAGTAGTTGGGTCTTCACCGGGCTTTCCAGAGTAAGTCCGTACCCTCAAGGGCTTTGTGTCGGCATCTTGCATCATGCTGGTGACTTCAAGGATTTGTGTATTGTATGGTCCTTGCATGGGCCGAGGGAGTGAAGGCCCATACATCTATTAGGCTGCCATGATTTTCTCGATTTATTCTATAAGCATTCGAATTTCTTCAGCTATTGGGAAGTCTTTAGGTTTGGCGGCCGCCGGGATTAGTCTAATTGTTGCTTGCAAGGCAGACAACAGTCTTTCCAATGGAGGCTAATGTCGGGTCTTTGCTTTGGGTTTCCGAGGATACGATTCGGCCTCCCATTCATCACCCGCTGCCTCAGCAGGCGTAGGCTTCGGCGGGGGACCAAACCTGTCAAGGTTGATGTCCTCGAAAACAAAATGGACTTTCCCCTTCAACTTCTAGATCCAATTATCGTTGATGAGGTTGCGGCGTCTGTGTAGAGATGACTATCACTCCAACATTGCGAGCTAGGAAGATTGATCCTTGAATCCCGGAAGAGGAGTTTGATGGCCTTTGGACTCTAGCGGAGGGCCTAAGTAGCTCGAGCCTGGATGATATCCCCGACCCAAGATGTGCGAGCAGCGTGGGCTGTGACATGTGGGGTTGGATGCTCCAGCGTTTCAGGGAGTTGGTTAAGGAGGAGTCTGAAGTGCTACATGCTGGTGCTTCTCGACTTGTTCCCTCAGCCTTTCTAACTCACCCTTAGTCGCGGTGGCTCCTTTGTAGTACCCTTATAGGTGTCGTATATGAGTTGATTGGCACGGGAGAGCTCATTTTTTGCTTGTTAGTGGTCTCGATGGTTCGGCCGTGCTCTTCCATGCGAGCCATCATGTTGGTCCTTAATTCTTTATTAGTTTTCTCACCCTGAGTGTCGTGAGCTTGTGAAGCCCCAGCCACATGAGAACTCTCAACAGCGCATTCCTCGGCCTCCTCGCGATCACGCTAGCGACCTTCCTCAGTTTGAGGGTTAAGGGTGTCCCGTGTCTTCTTTGGATTGGGAAGAAGGTTCTAGGATGTTGACATGTTGTCTTATCGTGGTAAGAACACGGGGGAATTAGTAAGGATTTCCACAAATGGCGCCAAATTGTTGATGTTAAAAACTGGGGATCAACACTTGTGAAATAGTAATGAGCATGTGGAAACGGGGGCTTCCACGTGGTCTTGTTGAGATGACTTCGAGGAAGCCACAAATGGGAGGCGTCGACTAGGAGAGGCGACGGGTCTTTAGAATGATCTGCAAGAAAGCCAAGGGTAAGTATCGGAGTACCGGTGTGGTACCAGCCTAGGGGGCTCTGATACTTAAGTTAGTAAGGATGACAATGGCTCTAGAGTTTGAGTAGTAAACAGTGAGTAGTAGAGTGGCAGAGATTAATTACCTTTGACCTTTGTGGTGAATTCCTCTTTTATAGGGGGAGGTGGTTGATTGGATAGTCTCACCTTCGATGTGAGACTGAATACCTACACTAACTGCATCTTTTGCAACATTCGTCACACATTTAACACCTCGCACAGAGCGCGTTACTCGCCGTACGAGGCTGATTAGCGGCACTATGCAGAGACCACTGCGAGGTGATCTCGTGAGGCGTGTTTATTTAGCCGCGTAATGATTCATGTGGGACCCACGAGCCCCGAAAAGTGTGCTCACGGAACTCGTGAGGTTGTCCATGTGGTGCTTGGTTGTGCATGTCATGTTTCTTGGTGGGACATGGTATAAACACTGATTATGATTGCTTCAAGTAGAAGTTAAGCCTATGTATGAACAAATGGGTACTTATACTTTTACTTTTGAATGTCATCAAGATATATATATATATATATATATATATATATATATATATATATATATATATATATATATATATATATATATGAGGAAGTGGACACATGTATATCTTTGAATTGGATGTACAATCCAAATTTGCGTCATAAACTGAGTTATATGAGAAAATTCTAGTTTGGATTCAATCAGTAATGAACATTCTCGTAAATTTGCAATGTAAGAAGAAATAAAGAAAAAGCTAAAATGAGGTAGGAAACAATATGTGTTAAATTTCAAGAATAATAAGTTGAAAAATTGATCAAAAATAATAGTTGAAAAGAAATGAAAAAGGTTATTGAAAATGTTCATCTATGTCTTTTCTTTATTCTAATTAAATAAAAGAAGTAACAAGCATGAAAGTCATTGCAGAGCATCCTACACATGTCCACCATGCAAAGAAGCAAACAAGATACACCAAAACTTAAGGAATATCCTAGTGTACAAAGTTTGATTAATGGGAATTAAGAAAGCAAAAACCACATTGGATTGGAACTGGGCAAATCTAGGCTTGTTGCTATTCAATTTATCGACATTTCTTTACTTGTTTTATTTGAAGGGAGGATCCAATTCAGTCTGGGCCTGCTAAATATTACTTAATTTTTTGGGGAATTATCCAAATTAGGCTTAATAGGGAATTTCTGTTCCAAAATAGGAAGCGGACAGTTCTACAGTAGGTAAATTATTATTCACAATTTGATTAAATCTCTTGTGGTCGTAGTCCACCGTAGTGTGGTCGTAGTCCATTATAGTGTAATCGTAGTCCATGGTAGTGTGATTGTAGTCCATTGTAGTGTGATCATAGTCCGCTGTAGTGTGGTCATAATTCTTTTTAGAAGAAAAAAAGAAAAGGAAAGCCCACAACAACTTCCAAAAAAATAGAGAGCAGCCCAACCTAACCACCACGAATTGGAGAAACACAAGAACAACATTAAGATCAAAAACGTAATATTCAGTAGAGATGACTGCTTTGGATTGTTCAATTATGAGAGAATTGGTGGAATTCTCAATTTGGAAGATGAAAACCCTAAAAAAATGTGATAATGGAATAGAAGAGGTCGGATAACTGATGTACCAAATGGAGGGGTTCAGTGAGTGGTAGAGGTTGAGGAGATGGAGTGATGATGATTTAATGAAGGAGAGAGGAGGCAGTTGTAGTCCATCGTATTTCATCATAGTGTGGTCAGCCTTCGCCGTGCACAAACCGGCACTTCGCGTCAGCAACTACTACCGCTACCACTCCTTCAAGACCAACACCGTTTTTCTTGATCTGATCGCCGCTGTCCTTTGATTCAATCGGAAAAGGATGACAATGTTCAAGAAGGAAAACGGCTACGAGAGCAACACCCGTGTCCTGGAGATCCACCTCATCTCCGTCCAGGGCCTCCGGCCACCCATCGCTACCCTCCATCGTATGCAAACCTACGCCCTCGCCTGGGTCGACTCAGCCCATAAGCTTTGATCGCGGGTCGACAAGGTCGGCCCCGAGAACCCCACCTGAACTACTGGTTCCTCTTCAAGGTCCAGTCAAAATTCCTATTGAACGAGACCTCCGCCATCTCCGTCCAGATCTACGCCGTCGGCACCTTCTGTGATCACCTCGTCGGCACCGTTTGATTCCTCAGCGACCCACCCGTGGCACCATCGATGTTGTCTCTGTCCAATGACCTATTTTAGAATGAAAGTAGTTGCCCGTTTATTTTGGAATACAATTTACCCTATAAGTCTATTTTAGATAATTCCCCTAGTTTTTTGATGTTGTAAAAGAGACTAGGGAGGGCTTCTTCAGAGTGGGGGTAGCTCTAGTCAAACTAGTAGTGAGTTCGTCATTGATAATGCCGAGAGGGTTAGGATGTTGGACCTTTATCAGAGCACAAAAGCTTGTGGCTTTCCCTTTTTTGTACACAATTTTATTGATTAACTAATTATTTTTTTTTCTGTCAAAGTAACTAATCAATTTAATGTAAATAAAAAATTTAAAATTTACCCCCACTATCAACTTATTTTGTCGAAGTTAGAATCTGAAAATGCTGATATATCACATAATGACTCATGAAGTGGAAAAAAAACTATAAATGATTGTATTACTATTATGCAATATAACATGTAATGTAGATATATATAAAACATGACTTTTTGTTCCGACATGGCAAACAACATATTAATAAATATTTGCTCATATCATAATGTATAAATAAATTATACCACATGAACGTAATAATGTATCAAAAAATACAATTTTCTAATATTGCGTTTCTTATACCATTTGATTTGATTTGATTTGATGGAATAAAGGGGTATAATTAATTAAATAATAAGATATATTGTTCACATGTAACGCAAGGAAAAAGCTAGAAGAAACATGGTTTTTGTGAATATTTAGCTGGCGTTAACTTCAATGGTGAATACTACAAGAAATCAAAACATTATATAAAGGGCCATGCACTTGGATGGGTCTCATTCACATTTCATTACCTCACAACAATGGCAAGCCTCATTGCTCCAGAACACTTCTCTCCTAATGAGGATGCTGAAGCTCTCCACAAGGCGTGTAAAGGTAACTCCAATTGTTCCAATTCTTTTTATGGCCGAGTTGCACGAATCGTGTCTGCAATTTAGAATTTCATTATTGCACTATCGGCATTGTAATATTGGTCTGTTAGAACTTTAGTGCAATCCAACTACGTCGGATTTTCATTCATTTTAATTGTTTGATGAATGATTTTATCCTCGTCGACTAATTTGACATCAGCGGGATACTTAGAACTGGTCATTAGTATGGCATCTACCGGCCCATTTAGAAAAGCTTTAAATTAGTAAGCACTTTATATGTTTTATGAAATTATTAGGTAGGACTGTCTCACTGTCACATGATATATCTTGTTTACACGTATTGTAAAATCAGTGTATATTCCCCTTTTTAAAAAATAGTATATACTATTACCCACTTGTATTGAGACGTGTGAATGAGTTATACCACGTGACGATGAGATAGTATACTCAATAATTGCTCATGTGTTTCTTCTCCACCGTTTAAAAGGAAGTAAAAACGCTTTTGGACAAACAATATTTCTAAACTGACTATTGCCAATGTTCTAAGAAATTCGTGTATTTCTAATTTTTCTTGTGTGCCTAATTGATTAGGTTAGCATATATGAAAAGAGTGCTATTTATTGTACTTTTTGTTCAATTCATGCTTATCAGACGATTAATATGTTAGATGTGTACATGATGGACCTAGTAGAAACTTTCAAAAAGTGAAGCAGACCTAAAATGGGAAATACTGAATGTCTTCTGATTCCAGCTAAGGCCATATCAAGTAGTGCTTGCCATTTTGCCACCACCTATATAATCACCCACCAAAGTCTACGAAGACACACCTAATCACCATCTCATTTCTGGAAAACTAGCTGATATGCTAATTAATATAGAGTCTTAATATATAAACACCACATTTGAAATTGTTTTAGCTTTTCTCAAAAAAGAAAAGAAATAAAAAAAGTTGTTTTCGCTAAATGCTCAGCTATAATCACCTACCAAAGCCTACCAAAAAGACACTAACCACCATCTCATTTGTGGAAAATTAGCAGATATGCTAATTAACATAAGGTCTTAATGTATATATTTTTTTCCAAGGTCTTGCATAAATACCACAATTGAAGTTGTTTTAGCTGATATGCTATAAATATTGAGGGCACTGTAAGAACACAACACATAGTAAGACATAGTCACACATAGAAATCATCTCCAACAATCAACAATGGCTACCCTCATTTTTCCTGAAAACTTCTCCCCCATTGAAGATGCCGAAGTTCTTCGAAAATCGGTTAAAGGTTTAATTATTTCATCATCAATTCTCATTTGATATGCACAGTATGACAAATTTTATTTTAATTTCCTTGTTTTGTGTTTTGGTAGGATGGGGGACTGATGAGAAGGGTATAATCACTGTACTTGGTCATAGAAATGCAGCTCAAAGGCATCAGATCAGACTTGCTTATGAGCAAGCTTATCAAGAAGATCTTCTCAAGCGCCTTGAGTCTGAGCTTTCTGGAGATTTTGAGGTTTTTTTTCCTAATTTGCATCATCCTCATAATATAATAGTACATCCCTAATAATAAATCTATGAACATTGAAATCTCCTCCGAATATTTAGGAATATTTTTTTTTTCTCAAGAATATTTAGGAATATTTGCTATGTTGTTTTTTGTTGTGTTATCACAAAACATAGAAATCTCCGGATGTTGTTGTCCTTTTCTTACAAATACATTGAATGTGGTAGAAAAGAGAACATTACATCATTTTCTTTTCATAAAGTGACATTCTAATCTAACCTAATTTACAAAGAGGGGCCGTACATAAGATTGTATACACGTTCATGAACTTATGTGATATCAGATTTCTAAAACGTTCATACCTTTTTTGGTACTAACAAATTCATTTCATTTGGGGCTGGAATACGTAGAAAGCGGTGTATCGCTGGGTGCTCGATCCTGCAGATCGAAATGCTGTTTTGGCTCATGTTGCCATTAAGAAACCTGAGACTGACTACAGTGTCATCATTGAGATTGCAACCATTCTATCTCCTGAAGAGCTCCTGGCAGTCCGAAAGGCGTATCAGATTCGCTACAAGCACTCTTTGGAGGAAGACTTGGCTGCACATACCACTGGCGATATGCGCAAGGTAAATAGTTTGACATGTTATATTTGAAACTATAGGTCATACGAGAATCAACTGGACCTATGAACAATTATTTGCACTTACCTATTATCTCTTGTTTTGTTGTGGTTGACCAGAATCAACTGGACCTATGAACAATTATTTGCACTTACCTATTATCTCTTGTTTTGTTGTGGTTGACCAACTTGAAACACTAGTGTTGGCGCATAAGAAAAAGGAAAGCGGCTAATTGATAAAGAAGAATTGCTAATGATGTTTATGTTTCACACCAAAATCCCAAATTGGAGACATTGTTTAATTACCTCCTATATATTTTTCTGTGTTAACTGTGCCAAGCATAATTTTCTAGACCAACTTGAACCAGAGGTATAGGCCGAGTTATGAAACTATTAGAATATAGAATTGCTAATGTTGTTTGATGGTTTATTGTAATTGTTACAGCTTTTGGTTCCTCTAGTGACTGCTTATCGGTATGATGGTGCTGAGATCAATGCAAAACTAGCGCATTCGGAAGCCGACATTCTTCAAGATGCTATCAAAGACAAGGCTTTCAATCATGAAGAAATCATTAGGATCCTCAGCACCAGGAGTAAGACCCAGCTCATGGCAACTTTCAATCGGTACAGAGATGACCATGGCATTTCTATCAGTAAGGTACAGACTCCTTGTAATTAATTTGTAGGAATGAAAAGAGACTGTTAATATTTAAGTTGTCAACTATAAACTACTCTTAGTTATTAAACAGATAGAACAATGGTTTCATGTTTCGTATGTTATTTCTTGCCCAGAATTTGTTGGTTGAGGGTGCTGCTGATCTTCAGAAGGCGCTGCATGTAGCCATTCGATGCCTTAATGACCACAAGAAGTACTTTGAGAAGGTGACTCGAATTCCATATAGCTAAATAGAACCTCAATTTAATGTGTTTTTACCAGCAAGATTTCCATTTCTAACTCGAGCATTCATGTGGTTAGGTACTTCGCAACGCAATCAAAAGGCCCGGGACTGATGAAGATGGTCTCACTCGCGTGATCGTTACAAGGGCAGAGAGAGACTTGAAGGAGATCAAGGAGGTTTACTACAAGAAGAACAGCGTACCTCTCGAGCAGGCTGTGGCGAAAGACACTTCAGGGGATTACAAGAACTTCCTCCTTACTCTGCTAGGCAAGGAAGATTGAGATTCTTCCTTGAGCTAATAGTATAATGGAGTGCGATGAGTCATTATGTTCTCTGTTGAAGTTCGATTGCAGTCTTTATCTTCTATGCTTATGTCTTTAAGTTTCCGTTTGGTGTGACTATCTATAGCTATGTTTGTTGACGTTAAAGTTGTGAGAGCTGCCTGTAAGACTTTTAATTTTAAGTATTTGATTAAGCAGAAGTTAAATTTATAGTATAGCTACGTGCTTATATTGGGAAAAATTGAATTGAAAAGGACCTAATTAAGTTAACATCAACTGCAACCAAAGAGAAACTTGAACGTCCTACACTAAGGAAATGAAACACATCAGGTAGTTCTTTGTTCATAAACTATTAACAAATAGCCCAATTACCAAACAGCCTCTGCTAGAATAACTAAATAGAGAAGAATGATCTGACATTCATATTCAGTAAATTTCAAAATATATTTCATACTGGGTATTGAACTTATGATAGAAACCTTGGTAGGTAAAAACAAGACACATGAACATTATGCAGAAAATCCTTTTACACAAGAACGTGCCAGCTCTGTGCAACAAAATTTGGAGAGCATATGTCTACTCTGCTTCTTTCAAACACCTTCGATCCCAAGTGCCTATATTACAAGACAAAATTACTGATCAATATAAAAAGTGTTTGATTTGATAAAAGAGAATTGTAAAACAAGCTTGACAGAATGAATAAACCAATTAGAATAGGTAGGCAAAAAAGTTGTTGATCTTCTTTCATTAAATTCAAGTTCCATTGCGTCTACTAAAATGAATCCACCCAAATCGAATGCTTAACATTCGAAAATATGCTGCCTAAAACAAAATTCTGTAGCAAAGTTATTCGATCATTTTCTTGGGGCATAATCCAGCATCATATTGATTCCTAAGCTCATGCAAAACTTGCACCTAGCTAATCCAGCACCAAATTGATTCCTAGTCTGAAAATCTCAAAGGAAAACTAAACCGAAATTCAAAAACAGAAAAAGGGCATACCTTGTATTGAATGATCCATTTGAAGAAATCACACAACTCCAATCAGAATCCAACATTTCAAAATCAACCTAACTTTAATTCACTAATCACTCATCTTCCTCTTCATACATTCAAACTAAATTACATAATGAGTATTTACGAAATTGAGTTATGACATTTAGTTTGAAAGTATGTAAATCAAAAGAAAAGAGGGCAAATCCAAATAGCTACCACCAAAGTTTGAAGAGTATAAAAACATTGCATCATAGAAATCCTTTATCCAACAATGAAAATAACTAACGTCGGTGTATAATTTAAACTAAAATAGTTGGTTGGATTCTATCTTTAATAGGTAAGAATTTCGACGTGTAGTTATTTTATTAGAAGAAAATGTGATTTTAGCCCTCAAGCTTTAGTAACTTTTAATAAAAGCCCTAATATTCTAATAAAGGCCCAGATTTCCTTTTAAAAAATAATTATAATCTTTCGTATAAATTTTTTATTTTTTCCATACCATTTTTGCCCTTTTTAATTTTTTCAATGGGCAGTTATTGATAATAATTTTTCTTAATTGATAGTTGACTTTTTAGTGCTTATTGTTGTGCAAGATGAATTATTTGACACATTAGGTAAGATAAGTTTTTAGTAATATTGTTATTAATCTATACATCAGGTTAGATAAATTTTTAGTAATTTTGTTCTTAACCTACACATTAGATAAGATAAATATCTTAACCTATGGATTAGATAAGAGAAGTTTTGCTAATTTTGTTCTTAACCTATACAATAGGTAAGCTAAATTTCTCAACCTACACATTAGGTAAAGAAAGTTTTCCTATTTTGTTCCTTCGTTGCAGGTACAGTGCACCCCATCTCCTGCATCCAAATCATCCCCACCCCATCCCCTTGTTTTCTTTTCGTTCCTCCAAAGTAGGTAGGCAGCCGAAATCATCACCCCACCCTCTTTTCGTGCTTTTTTGTTCCTCCAAAGCAGGTACACAACCCTTGTTTTGTTTTTCCAAAATTCTTATTTACACAGAAAGCTTCAATTTTACTATGTGTTCTTCACCTGGGTGTTTCTCAAACCTCCCATATATCAAGTCCCACAAGACCTTGGCAACCACCATCAATTGACAAGATCTCTTCCCCAAGAACCCCGCCACCCACCCCCAACAGATGGCAATCTATATATAGTCAAACTATTGCCTCCATTAATCTATTTTAATTTTGAAAAAAGCTGGGTTATTTAATGGAATTGAAACGGTTGGGATATGACTATAGTCTCAAAATTTTTTCAAGTGGCAATTACTGTAATTTTTTGAACAAATAGTGGGCTTAAGTGTATTTACATGAGTAATTCTTATTTTTCTACAATGCTTATGTGAATTTATATTAAAAAAGGGTTGAATATAAAAGTTGACTTAACTGTTGGGCTAAAATTAGAAAGCCCCTATTATTAGTAATTTGATTGAGGATGTATACTAAGTTATTTATGAAATTTAATTTAAAAGTGTGATAGTTAGTTCTAAAAGAAGAGAGTAAATCCACATGGGTAAAATCCAAAATTGAAAAGTAAATGGATTGAAAACAGTGCATGATAGGAATCTTCTGTTATATGGAAATAGATAAAAGCAATGGAATATTCATATGGTGAAAAAATCGGCAATAAAATTATGCATGTTGTAGGAAACCCTATTTAGGTGTGATTGTGTAAACTAGAATTATGAAACCTAATAGACTATGTATTAGCTAAAGCCCATTCCTATTGGGATTGGTGGAACCCCTAGCTTATTTCCCTATAAATAAAGGCACTACGAAGGAGGATAAACACACCTCTCTTCTATTCAGTTATTCTATTCTCTCTTACTAACGATTCTTTGTCTCTAAGGCTTAGCACATTATTATTTCTATAACACGTTATCAGCACGAAGTTCTACTGCTGCGCGTTGGGAGATTGACGAATCCTCGTTTGAGAGTTCACGCATTAATTGTTCATCCAACCAAATCAAATTATCGAGTAATTTTGAATCTATCTCTTGAATTTATGTGAATTCATGTATTGATTGTGTTTTGTAAATTATCAAGTTGGATATTGTTGAACCATGATTTGTACAAAGAAGAAAAAGGGAAAGGGGTTTTAGCGGCTCTAGACCGGCTCGGCCGGTCACTTTTCCTTTTAAGCACACATACTTCAATGTATGCATATATAGGACATATAAAAGTAGCTCAGCACCCTCCGAGTACCCTTTTTCAAAATCTCTCAACTGTAGGCATTAGCTTCCCCAAAAAATTATCTTCTCTCTCGAATTTTTTTTGCTCCCCCGCATCTTTATCGAAAACCATAGATCTCGCTGAATTGATCGAATTGAAGATGAAGACGAAGTTGTGGACATCACAAAGTCGTCGCCGTGGTTGAACCCAAGGTTTGAAAAATCGGCAAAGTCGCTCGACATATCGCCGATATGTTGCTTTTTGGAGGCTCCGACATGGAGAGGGGGGGGGGGGGGGGGGGGGGGGTGAAGTGGGAAGCTTCACCGGGAATCGATGATGTCGGCCGAAGTCGACGGATGTCGACGATGTCGACCGAAATATCGACAGAAGTCGGCGACGAGCTAGCTGCGTTGGTGGGTTTTTCCAGAAGGCGACGAGCTAGCTGCGTGGATGCGTTGGTGGGTAGCGCATTAGACTTCAAACACCACTGAACCAGGGGTGGAGGTACATTGGGCAGAGGTGCCGGAAGAAGAATTGCAAACTGCAATTCTCGGCAGCTCAGTTCAATTTGGCTTCATTGATGATTTGAATGAAATTTTGGTTGGATTTGTTGTTGTTTGTTTGCTTTAAATTGATTTGTGATCAGTTTGTATAGATTATGGCTAAATTGAGTTATGATTAAATTGTTTGCTGATTAGTTGGTGTATGCCCACAAAGTGTTCGATAATATGCTCCTAAGAGTCTAAGACAACTCTCTTGCTTGAAGATGTATGTCGCTGCAGTTCAAAATTGTCTTGTGTGATCTGTGAATTTTATTCCCTGAGATAGTGACTGAATTTACCTTGACATCAAGACATTGATTTCTTTATCAAGTTATATCCTGATTTGGTTGGTGCTTGAGATCTCGTGTCTGTCGTTTGGAATTGATTACTGTATTACACTTGTGCACATCAGAATTCTATTTGGTGAATTTGAAGTCTGTCAAAGTTATTTGGTGATCTGGTTTGACGACGTTATTTGGTTGAAGATTATTGCTTTTTCTCTTTTACCAAGAGGTAGCTCCAGAGAAATTTATTATTAGTGGAGTTTATTTTCAGAGAATTGTCTTTGCGGTATCGTATTTGCTTATTTAAATTCTAAAGGAAGATGGTGAGTTTGGTATCGAATATTGAAGAGTTACGTGGTTTTATTTCCATTCCTTTGGTCCTTCGAAGCCTTGCCAACGATGATCAGATTTCACACTGTGTTTGTGTAGTTTATCGGAGTTTCTTCATTAGAATTTGATTTCTATTCTTCTGATTCGACTTGATCCTGTGTTGTTATCGATTGGTGATGGGTCTGTTTTCGTGTTTGGTTGCTTTGTTGGTGGTGCCTTTGTCTAACAAGTTGTAATTTGTATCCGTCTGTGTTTGAGGTCAGTTCTTGATATTTTTGGATTTTGACTGATTGATGGTAATGAGTCAAAGAGGGTCTTGGACCAGTGATTTTCGTTGCTAGTGTTTTGGATTGAGACCAATGGCTTTGATAATTACTGAGATATCGATTACATCTTTGACGAAGTTTATGATATAATTCGATTCAATGGACCTTTGTTGTTGATCTTCAGGATTTATATGCGGGTTTGATTCAGCTTAAGCTTTGGTAGTATTTTAGATTGGGGTCAGTTCTAAAGATGGCACAATCAGTCAAGATTTCATATTCTGGAGACCTAGTACTTCCTGGTAAAATCAGTCCTCTAATGAAGAGTGTCTTGAATGATAATTATTGAGTTGTTTGTGCTTCCCGTTGCGGGAAAAATTTGAAATCTGCTACTTGTGAATTTCTAGCTTGTTAGTGGTTTAAACTTCAGTGATATTTGAAGAGAAATTTGTGATTTCGTATTGGAGACAATTTACAGAGAAGTTTGTTATTTAACAGCTTGTCACCTGTTTGCTGATGTTGTTTGCGAATTTAAAGTTTGTTACGTGATCGAATTCAGAGACATTTGGGAAGTTGTGATCTGAGTTTGTTAATTGTTCTTGAAGAAGGGTTGAGTGATCTTCTTTCGTAGAATTGAAGCAAAGTCTATTGTTGTTGTTACGTTCTGTTTCTGAACTTCTATTGATGTTGAAGCATGCAGATTTAGTTGGCGTGTGTGATCCGATTTTGTTTGTTGGATTTCAAATTTGTCAGTGGATTCTATTGGTATATGTCACAGAATTGTTTGTGTATAGTAGTGTTTACAGTTGGTTACACGATTATACTTGTGCACATCAAAGTTCCATTTGATGAATTGGTAGTTGATTTGGTGTATGTGGGAACAATGAAGGAACTACACAGAACTATGTGGGAACTACAGGGAATTGGGTGGAACTCGATGGGAACTACTGGGGAGCTAGGCAGAATTGCGTGGGAATTACCAGGGAACTAGGCGAAACTGCGTGGGAACTACCCGGGAAACTACTGGGGACTAAAAGGGTACTGCTAGGGAACTAATACAATAATAGAGTAATTCAAACTGGTTAGTAATTTCAAGCAATAAATAGAGTAGTCAATTAGATGTTCGTCATATAACAGTACCTCATTCAAGCCACCAGCCCATAATCCTATCAAATTGCCTTTGTCTACTCTTACATCAACCACATCTGCTATAATTAAATATACATGTGCGAATCACTACTTTGGGTGTATGTGGGAACAATGAAGGAATTACATAGAACTACAGGGAACTGAGCAGAACTCGGTGAGAACTACTAAGGAACTAGACATAATTGCGTGAGAATTATCAGGGAGCTAGGCGGAACTGCATGGGAACTACTAGGGAACCACGAGGAACTAATACAATAATAAAGTAATTCAAAGTGGTTAGTAATTTCAAGTAATAAATAGAGGAGTCAATTGGATGCTCGTCATATAACAGTACCCTCATTTAAGGCACTAGCCTATAATCCCATCAAATTGTCTTTGTCTACTCTTACATTAATTACAGCTGCCATAATTAAATATACATGTGTGAATCATTGTTTTGGGTGTGTGTGAGAACAATGAAGGATCTACACAGAACTACGTGGGAACTTCAAGGAACCGAGTGGAACTCGGCGAGAACTACAAGGGAACTAGGCATAATTGCGTGGGAATTTCAAGGAAACTAAGCGGTACTGCGTGGGAACTATCAGGGAACTGACCGGGGACTAAAAGGGTACTGCTAGGGAACAATGCAGCACCACGAGGGAACTAATACAATAATAGAGTAATTCAAAGTGGTTAGTAATTTCAAGCAATAAATAGAGGAGTCAATTGGATGCTCGTCATATAATAGTTCCCTCATTTAAGGCACTAGCCCATAATCCCATCAAATTGCCTTTGTCTACTCGTACATTAACTACAACTGCCATAATTAAATATACATGTGTGAATCACTGCTTTGTCGGAACAAAGAAGGATTTACACAGAACTATAGGGAACTGGGCTGAACTCAGTGGGAACTAGGAAGAATTGCGTGGAAATTACCAAGGAACTAGGCGGAACTAGATGAGAACTACCAGGGAACCTACTGGGGACTAAAAGGGAACTGCTAGGGAACTAATACAATAATAGAGTAATTCAAAGTGGTTAGTAATTTCAAGCAATAAATAGAGTAGTCAATTAGATGTTCATCATATAACAATACCTCATTCAAGCCACCAACCCATAATCCTATCAAGTTGCCTTTGTCTACTCGTACATTAATTACAACTGCCATAATTAAATATACATGTGTGAATCACTGCTTTAGGTGTATATGGGAACAATGAAGAAACTACACAGAACTATGTGGAAACTACAGGGAACTGGGTGGAACTCGATGGGAACTACTTGGGAGCTAGGCATAATTGCGTGGGAATTACCAGGGAACTAGGCGGAACTGCGGGGGAACTACCTGGGAACCCACTGAGGAATAAAAGGGTACTGCTAGGGAACTATGACAAAAATAGTGGACAATGACAAAAATATACCCCAAAAGTAAGCTCTTTACTTTTTTGACACATTTTTGAAAGTTTTACAATTTTGACTTTTTGTGTCAAAAATGGACAAAACTACCCCTTCATATTTGTCCTAGTTCCCTGCTATTTCCCATGCGGTTCCCCTGAAGTCCCCTGCTAGTTCCCTGATAGTTCTCACGGAGCTCGCCTTCGATTTCCCAGAATCTGCTGCCCTTCATTTTTGTTTCTTAGCTCAACCTAGTTCCCTGCTAGTTCCCATGACGTTCCCCTGAAGTCTCCTGCTAGTTCCCTGATAGTTCTCACGCAGGTCACCTTCGAATTTCCCAGAATCTGCTGCCCTTCATATTTGTTTCTTAGCTCAACCTAGTTCCGTTCTAGTTCCCATGCAGTACCCTACTAGTTCCCTGATAGTTCTCACGCAGGTCGCCTTCGATTTCCCAGAATTTGCTGCCCTCGCCTCTGTTCTGCCTAGTTCCCACGTGGTTCCGGCTAGTTCCCTAATAATGCCCTGACAGTTCCCACACAGTTCCCTGATAGTTCACTATCTCTGTGAAAGGGCAGTTTTGTCCATTTTTGACACAAAAAGTCAAAATTGTAAAAGTTTCAAAAATGTGCCAAAAAAGTAAAGAACTTAATTTTGGGGTATATTTTCGGTAATTTCCCATAAATATACATGTGTGAATCACTGCTTTGGGTGTGTGGGAACAATGAAGGAACTACACAGAACTACGTGGGAACTACAGGGAACTGGGAGAAACTCGGTGGGAACTACTAGGGAACTAGGCAGAATTGCGTGAGAACTACGTGGGAACTACCAGGGAATCAATTGGGAACTAAGAGGGTACTGCTAGGGAACTACGCAGCACCACGGAGGCCCATAATCTCATCAAATTGCCTTTGTCTACTCTTACATTGCCTACAACTGCCATAATTAAATGTAAATGTGTGAATCGCTGCTTTGGGTGTATGTGGGAACAATGAAGGAACTACGTAGAACTGCATGGGAACTACTAGGAAACTAGGTGGAACTATGTGGGAACTACCAGGTAACTAATTGGTGACTAAGAGGGTACTGTTAGGGAACTACACAGCACCACGAGGGAACAAAAACTAACCGCATGATAAAGTATAAAATATGTATAGTTCCCCTATAATTCCTACTTAGTAAATTGATTAGAGGCGCATGAAAAAATATAAAATGTGCATAGTTTCTACGTAGTTCCCATATAGTACCGCATAGTTCCCCCTTAGTTCCCCCTTAGTAAACTGATTAAGCACATGGGCAAAGGAAACTGCATGAAAATGGGCAGAGTTTTGTTTGTTTTAGAGAAAAACTAGACGTTCAACCTGTACGATTTCATCCAAAATATAGGTAGAAACAAACATCATAAATTTCAGCATAATACGACTCCTTTACCATCACACCTGTTATACCATAATACAACATGAAATCATTACTTTCACCATAATACAAATCCATTACCATTACCCAGTTCAACTCCATTCCCAAAAATAAATTCTGCAAAATATCATCAAATATGGTGATGACAGCTAATAACAATTCAAAGTATTAGTGATTACAATTTCAATCTCGTCTATGCCGATGGGAAGAAGAATAATAACTGAGTGGAATAGAACCTTTGCAACTAGCTCGATTGTGTCCACCCGATCCACAGCGAGAGCAATGTTTTTTAATCCTCCCCTCGCCTTGTGAGGGAACATGCTAATTCTTCCGTCTGCCTGGCATTACTTTTGATATGAGCGGTAATACTTCCCTGTTGCGGACTTCTGCAGACACTGAATAGAGGAGTCAATTGGATGCTCGTCATATAACAGTATCCTCATTTAAGGCACTAGCCCATAATCCCATCAAATTGCCTTTGTCGACTCTTACATGAACTACACCTGCCATAATTAAATATACATGTGTGAATCAATGCTTTGGGTGTGTGAGAACAATGAAGGAATTACACAGAACTACGTGGAACTACAGGGAATTAGGCGGAACTCGGAGGGTACTGCTAGGGAACTAGGCAGAATTGTGTGGGAATTACCAGGGAACTAGGCGGAACTGCGTGGGAACTACCAGGGAACTGACTGGATACTAAAAGGGTACTGTTAGGGAACTAATACATTAATAGAGTAATTCAAAGTGGTTAGTAATTTCAAGCAATAAATAGAGGAGTCAATTGGATGCTCATCATATAACAGTACCTCATTTATGGCACTAGCCCATAATCCCATCAAATTTCCTTTGTCTACTCTTACATTAACTACAGCTGCCATAATTAAATATACATGTGTGAATTACTACTTTGGGTGTATGTGGGAACTACAGGGAACTCGGTGGGAACTACTAGGGAACTAGGCAGAATTGCGTGGGAATTACCAGGGCACTAGGCTAAACTGCGTGGGAACTACCAGGGAACCAATTGGGAACTAAGAGGGTACTGCTAGGGAACTTCTAAAAGAATGAAAGGAATCATCCTGCCAACCAACCTAATACTCTTGAAAAAGAAAATAAACTACTTTGAAACAACAAAGCTAACACTTGTCCTGCACATAACACATGCAGTAATACACAAACATGCATATGAGGTTGAATTAAAAAGATAATCAGAGGAAGTGCTTAGAGTCATTATGTCACCCGCATACATTGCTAATGGATCATTGTTTTTCTCACCTGGATAGATACAAGAAAATGTGAGATTTACAGAAAAAGCATGTAGTGTAATGCAAAATGAAAAGCATGTGGTGTAACCAGCATACCAATCTTATAAGCAGCCGTCGGAGCAGCAGGTGAAATTAGGATATCATGTTCATCCGTGGTGCCTTTAAGCTTTTATGAATTATAGTCCTAACCTAAAACAATAAAGCGATCACTAATTTCTTCTTGAACACCAACACCATAAGCCTGCAGAACTATGAATCTGAAAACATAACCAACAAAGCCTCTAAAAAGAAAAAGAAAAAGAAAAAAGATAACCAAGAAAAATACTCATCTAAGTTTGCATGATATATTATTATACATTAAAGAAACCACTGTAGCACCAATAAAAGCCACCCCAAAACACCATTCATGAGCAGAACTTGTTAACAGAGATCACTGTCCGGTGGGCCTATAATTCATACTTATGCAATATCAAGGCATTTCATTTCTTTGGTATTATTATGTTGGCAACTAGAGAGCAAACACCAAATAGGATTACCAACAATAATCCAGTTTCAAGTTGGCCAAAAGCTTATGGTAAAAGGAAAATGTTTAGCAAGAACATTAAGGTACCTGCTGGGCTCGTTTATAATATGCATCATAATAACCCGCTGAAAGGGCATGTGTTCCAGTTAGAATTCTTCGTTTGACCTAGCCAAAAAACATTACAATCAAGTATATGCTAGATGAAGAGCACTGCAATAATGGCTAGGACATGCAGCAGAACAGGGAACCAGCCACCTGTATATTGACCTAACTCAATATACAATCAGCAATTCATAGCACCATTTCAAAAACACCAATTGAAAAATACATGCTTCTGCAAATTTGCTGCTTAATTCATAATTACAAAATCAATTCTCACTAATTTTCATAACCCAACATAAATAAACAGCCTCAATCAGGATAGAGAAAACAACAATGCTTACCCACTTATGTCGAAAACATGTCGCCGAATTCTCATGATCTAGGTTTGCTTTTGGGGTTTCTTATCTACAGTCTAATTTCGAAACCCAAATTAGATTTGCAGACTATAATTGAGTAATTCGTCAGCCTATAGGAATGAATTTTCCTTTGTTGAAGAAGCTCTGTGATTTACAATGAAGAGCTGTGGTTTGGGCACGGCGGCGTACATTTGTTTGGTCGAGAGAAAATTTTGGGATAATAGAGAAATAGTGATCGGCTATTTATATGTCCTATAGATGAAAGTATTAAAAATTGAGTTCTTTTTAAGTAAAGAACCAATGTAAGTGTGCTATAGCTGCCATTTTTGCAAAGGGAAAAGGGAAAACTAGGGGCAAGCCGCGCCAGAAGCTGCACTGAGCCGAGCTTGAAGCCTCGAGATGCAATGCTGAGCTAAGCTGAAACTAGGGTTTCTGATGCAGGGTTCGGCAGCCACTGCCGAACACAACAACGCCCCCAAACTAATGTTCGGAGGCTCTTACCGAATGGCAGAACCGCTCTCGCCCCGAAGCCGCGAGCCATGCAGGTGCTCCTCCATCGCCTCCGATGTCCCGGCACGTTTCCGACGACCTCCAATCACCGAAGCGAGCATCGGATCTTCCCTGAAGGACTGCTACATAGCTGCCATCACTGCCGAAGCCGAAACCCCAAACCCCAAAGGTTTCTCCATGGGTTCCTGCGAACCCCGCGTGCCAGCGCCACCCACACCCTTGATCCATGGCGGATTGATCCTCGAGCCTTGATCGGATCGATCCCGCGTCACGAAAGACGCCGTCAGCCAAGATCCTCGCCGGAATCCTCGTCGGATTCGACGGAAACCCACGGTTTAACAGTCGGGTTTCACTTGGATCTGTTCCCGTGCCGCCACAATGGGCCCCGCAGGCCACCACAGTGTGCGATAGAGTCGCCGCTGGAAACCGTCGAAATCGTTGAATTCCGATCGGTTCCCCCATGGGTCAGACCAGCCGGGTTAACCTAGGTCAGACCAAACCGGTCTGATGCTACCTGGGCCCAACCCTTTGGGCCTAACCCTTTAATATTCGGTCCTGGGCCTTTTTCCAGCCCCTCTTCTTTGTCCTACAGTGGGCTTCTAAAGCCTTTGGGCCCAGCAGGCCCACAATTTTGATACCCGCGGGCCCGCAACCCAGTATGAGCATATACGTAGCCCAACAGGTTGCATAAGCGTATCAAAACGGATCCCGAATATCCTAGACCATCAGTTGTTTATGTTTCCTGGTGGAATATTTGTATGTATATGTATGTGTATATGCAGGTTTACATGAACCTGAAGTTTATTAGGAAAACCTCGAACTCGAAGTTTCGAGTATATGTGAAGCATGTTGTAACCCGAAGTTCATATTAAGTCTCGACCCGAAGTTTCGAGCATGGACCACCATAGAAACCTGAAGTTTCGAACTTGAAGTTCCTAAAACATCACCACACAAGTCATAACACAAAGTTATGCGCTATAACTTGAAGTTATATGCTATGAGTCTACGACTCAACGTTACATGTTATAAAACCTGAAGTTTGCATGTTACAACCTGAAACCATGTCATAGAACTTGACGTTCTTAAGTTGTTGAATGTAGATTTTGTCTAAAGCTCTACTAACACAATGTGTTCCCTAATTACCCGAAGTAAGGGCAATGGAAGCGCATATTGATCACCTGAAGATGATCTACATACTTGCTTGAAGCAAGAAATGATTGAAAAAATTTATGCTCTCAAGACTTGAAATCTGTGATTGAGTATAGTTCTAAAGTTAGTAGAATTTGATCTTTCCTTTAGCTTTACAGGGAAGACTTGACCCAGAATGATCTCATGTAGAAGATCTTGCCTCTAATGTGCTCCTGCAGTAGCAATATAGAGAGCAAAAGGTTACCAAGTCATTAGATCTAATTACTACTTTGTTGTTTGCTAAAAAGAACAACATACTTGTATCCACTCGCTCAAAACACTCCCTTTGCCTGAAGAAAATGCTAAGCAATTTTTGAAGCTCAAAATGCAATCTTTGGCACATGTCTGATCGGCCGGGCCGACCCGGGTCAGATCAAATGCCCTCCCCACATTAGGGGGAGATAAGATCATTCCTGAAGAATGAATAATGGCGTGAGTGAACACTAGGGGAAGGCTCAGCCTACCCGAAACCAAGATTAGCCAATCATATGCTATCATTACTGTGGTACAACCACCTGTCGTCCCTCTACCAATGTCATTGATAAGTACCCTTTTGATAGGCAACCAATGAGACATGGAACAACTCTATTTAGCCGAAACAACTTGTGAGTACTGATTCTATTTAGAATCTAAGTCCAAGTTTTGGTGTTTGTTTTAGTATGTGAACATCGTTCTGGAATATCAATTAATTGAATCAACTAGAACCTGCAGTTTCCTAAATTATGTGACCAATTTCAATTAATTCATATTACGATATGGTTAGTGGGAGTTAGTAGTCTTGCAGACTGTGCGATCACATATGCACACTATTTGTGAGATCCCACATCGACCAACGGAGAGGGGATGATGTGCCTTATATGCACATGCCCATCTCCATCTAGCATGAGGCCTTTTGGGGACTCACTGGCTTCGGAGGGGACTCTGAAGTTAAGCGAGTTGAGGCTAGAGCAATCTCAGGATGGGTGACCTACTGGAAAGTTGCTCGTGAGCTCCCAAAAACACAATCGTCTCTGGGGGAAGGCCCAGAGAGTAGACAATATTGTGTCCATGGAGGAGCGGTCCCGGGATGTGACAATTTGGTATCAGAGTCACTCTGCCGTGTGGTGCGAGTGTACTGACGAGGACGTCGGGCCCCTGAGGGGGGTGGATTGTAACATCCCACATCGACCAACGGAGAGGAGGTGATGTTCCTTATATGTACATGCCCACCTCCATCTAGCACGAGGTCTTTTGGGAGCTCACCGGCTGCGGAGTCATAGCAACTCCGTAGTTAAGCGAGTTTGGGCTTAGAGTAATCCTAGGATGGGTGACCTACTGGGAAATTGCTCGTGATTTCCCAGAAACAAAACCGTGAGGGTCAGAGAGGAGAGTGCTCAGAGCGGACAATATCGTGCTACGATGGAGCCGGTCCCGGGATGTGACACTATTCTCCTTGAATGGAGATATTTCTAACTTCATACCTAAACTAAGACCTAAATAGGCCTTACACTCACATGGTTCCCGAAGAATGTTATTGAGTCTTAAGGATATTCGAATGAACGATTACCACACTGAAATCTCTGAAGAGAATGGAGAGGACTATCTTTGCATTAAATCTTTCCTATATGTCAGAAAACATATACTAGAAAAGTTAGAGCGCCTATCTAATGGATTGTATTGCACAACCATTCGCTCTATGGAAGCACATCATGTGGCCAGCCCGAAGTCCGCTGAAATTGATGCTTCCCCGCTTTGGCATGACTGTTTGGGACACCCAGGTCGCGACATGGTGACCCGGATTCTGGAAGAATCACGCGGACATCCCCTAATGTCGAACAATGTCCACAACATTAAGACCTTTTTGCAAAGCATGTTTATTGGGAAAGTTGAATACTCGACCATCCCTTGCAAAGATACTTTATGTACTCCTTCTTTTCTTTAGTGGATTCAAGGGAATATTTGTGGACCATTCCAACCAATACACGAAGATTTCATGGTTTTGGTTGATGTACTAACTCGTTGGTCACATGTCTTTTGCCCACATGAAATGCTGCATTTGCTAAACTCTTGGCCTTGATTGAGGGCTCACCACCCTAGTAATCCATTGTAATCCTGAAGACTAGATAATGCTGGAGAGTTTATATCGAAGGCTTTCGATGATAATTGCACGTCCCCTAGGACTGAGATTGAACATTGAGTTCCCTATGTTCATACTCACAACGGTCTCGTAGAAACATGTGTCAGACATGCCGGGTCAGACCGTTTCTGCGTGGGACTATGCAATTCTACATGCAGTTATATTGGTCCGCCTGAGGCCCATCTCCAACCACTCTCGTTAAGCGTTATAGTCGAATACTGGGTACGAGCATGATTCACCGTACTTACGCAATTTTGGGTTTGCAATTTATGTGTCAGTTGCGCCGCCTCAACGCACCAATATGGGTCCTCAAATGGGAATCCTTGTCTGTTACGACTTCCCTCCATTATGAGCTTTTACGAGCCATTGACAGGCGATATCTTTCGCAAAAATTTGCGGATAGTCACTTTGATGAGACAGTCTTCCCACCGTTAGGGGAAGGAAAGAATATCAACGTTCTTGAAGAATGGCGTGAATTGACGTGGACTTACCCACTCTGTCTTGTCATGATCCCTGAAAACAAGTGCCAAGATCACATATACCAGCTGCAAACAAGGCTGCAATGAAGACGTCCCCATAGGGGGCAAACTCATCCCTGAAGGATGCAACGTCCTATATGACGTTCCGTTCCTAATGAACGAGGTACACCGGCGGCTAGCCAATCCTCTATCTTCAGCTAGAAGCGAGACAAATTCGGTTCAAAGGATTCACTCCCCGGAAGAGGAGTACTATGGCACAATCGAATCCTATCGCCATCTCAATCAATCCAAACTCATGAAATGCGCAGGATTATGGAAGTGTCCTGGGAGACGTCCCAGGGTATCACCCCAAATCCAAAACTCCCGAGAACCAGAAGTTCTCGGTCTGGATGAGGTTATGGAATCGAGATGACATAATCATCGATGATATCTTTGCTTAAAGCCAGTGGCCACCGAATCACAAAGTACGATGATATCGAATCGCGTTCTGTTGATGAAGCACAACGTTGAACTGATTGGTCAAATGGAAAGAAACAATGCATGTTGAATTATATGCCTTAGTAAATCAAAAAGTGTTTGGACCTGTAGTTTCCACACTACCCAATGTGAACCCTGTAGGTTACATGTGGCGTTCGTAAGGAAGCATAATGAGAAGAATGAAATAGTGTTGTGTAATGCACGCCTTCTGGCGTAAGGCTTCTCTCATTTTCCCTTACATTGAGTACGACGAAACATATTCCCATGCGAAGGATGTTATACGTTCCACTACCTTGTCAGTTCGGTAGTTTCCAAAGAACTAAACATGCAACTCATGAATGTAGTTACAACATATCTCTATTGGGATCTTGAGATATACATAAAGTTTCTAAAAACTAAAGATAACTAATCCAAAGTGTTCTAGACCACTGAACACCCTCCTGTCCATTGAGGCATTCAATTTATGGATTAAGTGAATATTTGATCAGTCACTTGCGTATTTATCATATTCCGAATTTGCGTTAGTTTTCCTTGGTACTCCGAAAGAGCTTGAGAAAACTGCATCGCTCCTGAAGTCAAAATTCGAGATAAAAGATTTTGGGAAGACTCGATACTATCTCGGCCTAAAGCTTGAGCATCGAATCGATAGCATCCTCATGCATCAATCGAATTACATCCAGAAGATGTTGCGTCGCTTCAATGGGGATAAAGCGAAGCATTCGAGTACACCCGTGGTCGTCCGTTCGCTAGATGCATAACATGATCCATACCGTCCTAAGGAGGATGATGAGCCGATATTGGAGCCCGAAGTCTCATATCAAAGTACAATTGGCATTTATTGTATGTTCCTTAATGCACTAGGCCGGACATCTCACTTGTTGTGAACATGTTAGCTTAGTTTATCAATGCGTCTACATGCTACCACTGGTTTGGTATTAAAGACATCTTTCGCTTCCTTAAAGGTATTGCAAATATGGGATTATCTTATCCCTATGCATGCGTGATAGATTACCCCTCTTAGATCCACGAAGTGATGCTTGCCATGTTACTTATGCTGACGCCGGTTACTTATCAAACCCGCACAAGGCACGTTCCTAAGTTGGTTATGTCTTTACCATAGGGAATACCGCAATGTCTTAGAGGTCTATGGAATAGACTCTTGTTGCCACCTCTTCAAACCATGTCGAGCCCATGGCGTTACATGAGGCCATGCGTGAGTGTATTTGGCTTGATCCGCTATCGAGCACATACATACTTGTGCTTTGTCTTATGTTAGTAGATCCACACGATTCTCCCTAAAGACAATGCCGCTTGTATTGAAGAAGGGATTTATGAAAGGCAAAAATACTAAGCATATTGCCACGAAGTTCTACTTCATACATCAGCAAAAGCATCAGAAGCTTGAAGTCAAGTAGATTTGTTCCCGAAGACAACATCGCGGATCTCTTCACCAAATCTTTATCGAAGTCTACCTTCTAGAAGCTTCTTTGAGGTATTGGATTGAGTTTACTATCTAATTTACCATGATTGTAGTCTTCAGGGGGAGCATTGTCGAATTCAAGGGGAGTATCCTAAAGTCTACTCACTTGACCTTAATGTACTCTTTTTCCCCTTAGCACATGACAACTTTTTCCCACTGGATTTTGTTGCCTGGCAAGGTTTTTAACGAGGCACCCACATCGGGTTGGTCATACCTTTGTACGCTTTTAGTGTCGACAAATGCATGCTCACTTTTTCCCCTTCGCCTTTGGTTTTTTCCCATTGGGTTTTCCTTTGGCAAGGTTTTAGTGTTAGCATTATTCTCATGGATTCCCTGTTGACTCATATTCCTCCAAGTGCCTGCCGCGATGACTTCATCAACCGCTTACGCTATTTGTCCGAAGATCTTGTGCGCCTACTTCTTGAGTTCTCCACACTCAAGGGGGAGTGTTGTAGGAAACTTTGTTTCAGTATGATTGTGTAAACTAGAAGTAGGAAACCTAATAGACTCTGTATTAGCTAAAGCCCATTCCTATTGGGATTGGTGGAAACTATGAAGCACCAAAACTTCGAGCACCTGGCTTTTCGCGTTTCAGAAACGTTCGAGACCGAAACATGGCCGAAACTTTTCGAAGCACGTATAAGAGAAAAACATTACGGAAACAGTCTAAAACTCCACGTGGAGAAAAATTTTAGCAAATATTTTTGGATTATTAACTAATTTCATACATTAGCATTCACATTCCCTTTAAATTTGAACTTGAACTTGTAGTATTTCATTTGGATTTCAATGTTTATATGCTATAGAAGTTCAAAATACTAATTCAAAATACTAATTTTTTTTGAGGAATCGTCGTTTCGTATCGTATCGTTTCGCCGTTCCCGTTTACGTTTCCATGCTTCATAGGGTGGAAACTCTAACTTGTTTCCCCTATAAATAAAGACACTACGAAGGAGGATGAGACACATCTCTTTCATTCAGTTATTCTCTATTTCTCTCTTACTAACAATTCTCTGTCTCGAAGGCCTAACACTTTATTATTTCTACAACAATATGAACTTTTTAACATCTTAAAAATTCTTTAAAATCTGAATCGAATACACCCCTTAAAAACAATTTCCACCCCCCAAAAACAGCATCGTTTATATCAATGGTTTTAAAGAAAGTATAGCCAGTCTTGTTCGTCACTCCGCTTGCTCTTCCCCAGCTCCCCCTTCTTCCTCCGCCGAGGAGCTCGCCTTCTTCTTCCTCTGCACTACCTTCTTCCTAAGTTTTCAGGAGTTTGGGTGGTCCCAGTTCCACCAAGGACCACCTTTGGAGCCGCCATTTATTGTTCCTGCTTCTGCTTTGGGGCACAAAAATTATTCGAAAGCACAACCCATGACGATTTCGCATTGGGTTTTGTTTTTTCGGTAGTTTTCCATTTTGTTCCATCAGCGCCCTTGTCAACTGAGAATCCCCATCAAGCGTAAGTGATTTCCACCATTAAAGGGTTATTAGCTACATATATTAACGTCGTTTAGTGTTCATTATGTGGACTTTGTGTAGACCATTTGTGTTTTTGTGACAGTGTGAATTGGAGGCTGAAACTTAGGAATTGGGTAAGATTTCGTTCAAGTCCTGTTTTGGGTAGTAATTGGTTTGTTTCCTTCCTTGGTGTAGAAGGTTAGGAATTTCCTATCCTATTAGAATTTGGGTAACTTGTTCGGGTCGAGTGAGGAACCACCATGTAGAGAGTTGGCAAGCAAACCATAGAGAGTTCAATAGTCTCTTCTTTAGTCGGGGTTTGGGTGTGCTGCTGGTTTTTGAGAGTGTGAAGGTTTTTGAGAGTGTGAAGGGTGTAAAAATACGTTTGTGAGATTTGGGAATTTAGGGTTTTGGGTTTGTGAGAGTTCAAACACTGATGTCAGTGTGATATGCAGGTTTCCTGTTGTGGAACCTGATTTTGGTCATACTAAGCTGCCTCTATCAAGAGAAGGGTTAAAGGTCATTCAAAGAATAACAAATCCAATTGCTGTTGTTACGGTAAGACTTCAAATTCTTGTCATGCCCACCAATATTACTCACTTTACTCAAAACCTAGCTTTCTCTATGTTTATCTTGATCTCATCTTGTAGGTTATCGCTTGATCTCATCTTGTAGGTTATCGCTTGATCTCATCTTGTAGGTTATCGGGCCATACCATTCTGGAAAATCATTTTTGCTCAATCAACTACTCTCACTTTCATGTTATGAAGGTGACCTCTTGACTTCTATTGCTTTATCCTTTGTCCATTCCTTTGTGGACCTTGCATTGCTTGTTCGGTTCGAGTATTTAACAATTTAAGTTTTAAATGCTTTCCCCCACAGGGTTAGGTGTTGATCACATGCGTGACACAAAGACCAAAGGTAAATATAGAAGAAATCTTGATCTTATGGATATTACTTTGAGATGTGTACTCACCATGTATTTTTGCCTCTTGCAGGGATTTGGGTATGGGGTACCCCAATAGAGTTGGATTGTGACGGAATTAAAACTTTTGTCTTTTACCTCGATACTGAGGGTTTTGAAAGCATTGGGAAGTCAAACGTATATGATGACCGGAAATCTCCAAGTCATCCTGTAATCTTCAGTGTTCCTTTGATAGCCATTTACAATTTGTATAATCTTTTAGCTTCTGAGTATGTTTTTGCAGGATTTTTGCTCTAGCAACTGTTATGAGTTCTGTTCTTGTGTATAACCTGCCTGAGACAGTGAGTTGTATACTGTGATTTACTAGAAGCATGTACTAGATCGTTGGGTCCAAGCTCAAGTTGCCATATGTGATTGTGTATCTTTGGTTGTCATTTTGTGTAGATCCGTGAAGCTAACGTTGCTCGGCTGTCATTTGTTGTTGAGCTTGCTGAAGAATTTTATGGAAGGTTTAAACTTTGTTCTGTTCATTATTCTCATCATATATAATTTGTTCTTGTATTACCAAAACTGACCTCTTTTGGACCTTGTTTGCGAATTTCATGTGAGAAATAGAGTGAAGGTAATTTCGGAGCCCTTAATTCATTATTCCTCATGCTATTATCTTCCAACAAATATACAAGTGAATGCTGGGATTATTTTGTAGGGCCAAGACATTGCTTTTGAACCTACAAAGCTGTTGTGGCTTATCCAATGAGACTACTTACGTAAGTTGTGAAATTCCTCTGCCCTATTTTTCAAATTTCAATACAAGCAGCATATTTTAATGACATTCAACTATGTTTTGTCTTTTCACCGATCTACCATATTATTTAGGCTAACATCACAATGCTCATTAACTAATGTTGCTATTCCTGTTATCCAGAAGGGAAGTCTGTGCAAGAAATGGTTCCTGATGGTTAGTTCATTTTCCTATATATCCTCGACCAAGAGCCTTTTTTTTAACGCGCTACAATTTAGTTATTTATTTATTATCTTAGGTTTAATAGTGGGTGCTTTTGGACATTGCAGGCAACAAGAATATTGACATGGTACTTGTGTCCCTTATATTATCACTTGCCACTGAGATATTGCTGTTGAGGGATTGAGAGCCAAGGGTTATTGTGTTTCTTTATCAGGTCAACCAGATCCGAGATTCTTTGGCTCTTATTAGTGATAATATTACAGCCTTCAGTTTACCACAAGTATGGATTGTATTCTTTCGTTGCAGTTTCCATCTGTTTTTTTGTTTCACAGTCAGTCACTTAGTTCATTATTGCTTATAAAGAAGCGTCAAATTGTAACCCTTATAGCATAATCCATATACTTCTGCAAGCATCTTTTAGATGTTTTCTAAGGTAGAGTAAAGAGTTGAAGGTTTGGAAGTTGTTTCCAGTTTGTTGGAAGGGTTGGCGTGTTGGACACTATTTACCTCTGCAAACTTGCATCCCACCTACTTTATGCTAATTATATATCCCACATCGCCAAAAATATATATATATATATATATATATATATATATATATATATATATATATATATATATATATATATATATATCCCTCACCTGGGGAAACAATAGTGTGTTTTTATGATTGAACTTTACAATTATTATTCGTTATTGCTGACAGTATCTACCTTCGGAGAGGGAAGGTATTTGTGAAACATGATGGACATATATTGTTAATGCAATTAATACACTAGCTATGGAGCCCTTAGTTGTTGAAGTCTTATTCATTATGTTTGTCAAGTAATCTTATTCATTGGCCATTATGAACTCCCAAACAGCCTCACCTTGAGCGAACTAAACTCTGTGGCATGAAGGACAGTGAGATTGATCCAATGTATGTGAAGCAAAGGGAACAACTACAATAGCTTGTCTCTAGTATCAACCACCCAAAATTTGTGCAAGGAAAAACTCTGAATGGAAAGGAGTTCGTTGCTTTTCTTGAGCAGGTAACTTTCTTATAAATCTTGGCTGGTTAACATCTTTCAAATGGGTTGAATCATCAAATATTTAGACAGCTGATGTTATGTAGTCGCCAAAACATCTGAGGAAGTTTAGAGAAGAAAGAAATGTAAGGATCTTCTTTACCTTCCTTCTATATTTTAGTGTGTACTACTTATTTAAGTCATATTTCAAATTATTGAAGCCTTGAACAAGGAGGAGATCCCATCAACAGGCTCTCTGGTGGAGGTTTTCAATAAGGGTATTCTTGAGTGGTGTCTAAAGCTGTACAATGAAAGGATGGTAAAATTGAGTTTACCACTTTTAGAGCAATCTTTGCAAGATCACCATGAAATGTCTATGGAGGAAGTGATGAAACTTTTTGAGGACCAACATTTTGGCCATCACCACGCAAAGAAATCAATCGCGCAAAAAAAAAAGAAAAAAAGAAGAAGAAAAGGTATAGGCTTTTCCCTTGAGTAGTTTTAGTTTCTGACTTAAGAGTAAGGAGGCTTGAATTGTCCTTGATATGATGGTAGAAGTTAAATAAACTAGCACAAAACAAATTAGCTTATAATTTTTCTGACATGATTTAAACTCTGGGATTGTTTAGGTGCATAAGAATGTCATCATGGCAAATGAATATCAATCTTCAAAGCTCTGCGAGGCATTATACACCAGATGCGAGGATAAAATGGACCAACTTCAAGTTCTAAGACTTCCTTCCATGGCGAAGTTCAATGCAAGTTTCCAGCAATGCTACCAAAATTTTGACTATGAGTGCTTTGGACCTGCAAAAACAAACTATCAGCAATGCATGATGAAGGTTAGGCATACCTCACTAGGGCTGGGAATGGGTTGAAACCTGGCCCGTATTGACAATTAACCGACCCAATCCGTATTAATAATAACTCAACCCGACCCATAATTAATGGACCCGACTATAAACGGGTTGGGTACTACACCCGACCCAACTATTATGGGTTGGGTAAAGATCCGACCCATTCAACCCATCTTTTTTTGACTTTTTATTTCTTAGTTTTAAATTATGTATTTAGTTGTGTATCACGTTTCGATACAATTAATTTGAGCTACTCTCATACCAAAAAATATCAAATATTTTAAAATGTAACATAACAAATTTCAAGTTCAATTCAAACACAAAATACTAAATTACAAACTAAATAAATTACAAGTTCTTATAATAATTAAAGAAACCTCTTATAACACACTAAAAAAAGAAGCCCCTTGGAACTTCAAAGCTAAAAGAGGTAACTTGCTCATGCATTATTGGAACCTTGAAAAGAAGAGGTGGTTCCTTGGCTCACATCAAGGTGATCACCACTTGTTGAATTCCGGAGAAACATTAATGTTGATAGAACTTGAGGATTAATTTGCATTGATATCATCTCTACAAATCCAAATGAATAACAAATCAAGAAACGTTCAATAAGGTAACATTAGACATTCACATAATAAATATACAATAAAATGTAAAAGACTTACCCTTCTCAATGTCCTCCAAGGTAGAATAAAGATCCAATTCCTCTTCGGTTGGCTCCTTGTAAAAGCTAAATCCATCCGCTTTGAGCCAATCATTCGTGCATATTAAAGCTTTTACCATTTTAGGAGTCAAGCAACTCCGAAAAGGATCTACAACCCTTGATCCCGAACTAAATGCACATTTGGAAGCCACACTTGAAACCGGCATTGCAAATATGTCCTTTGCAATCCTACTCAAAATTGGAAATTTTAACGACTCCATTTGCCAAAATTGCAAAAGCTTAAACTTCTTGCCCGGTTTTATGGTACGCTCTTGCTAGTATCTATCAACCTTATCACTTAAGGAAACAACTTCATTTTCCATTAAAGATTGACGATATCTTTCACGATTTCCACTCTCATCTTCATCTTCACTACTATCATCCTCATTCATTTGATGATCCATTTCATCATCATCCTCATCATCTCCATATGCATCACTTGTAGCATTTTTTTTAGGCATCAACCCCACATACTATTTAAACAAATCCAAAAGCAAGTTCTTCACCTCCATATCTAACTTTTGAATCAAATCTTTATCCATGCCTACATTGTTAAGATTAAACCCCACATATGACAACTTCGACCTTGGATCAAGGACAACCGCAAGATAAAGAAAGTAGTTGACATTCTCCCACTTCCCCCAATATTTTCTAAACTTGATCATCATGCTTAGAGAAGAAAGATATCTAAAGATCTTCTTTACCTTCTTTCTATATTTTAGTGTGTTCTACTTATTTAAGTCATATTTCAGATTATTGAAGCCTTGAACAAGGGGAAGATCCCATCAACAGGCTCTCTGGTGGAGGTTAGAGCGATGTCTAAAGCTGTATAATGAAAGGATGGTAAAATTGAGTTTACCACTTTTAGAGCAATCTTTGCAAGATCACCATGAAATGTCTATGGAGGAAGTGATGAAACTTTTTGAGGACCAACATTTTGGCCGTCACCATGCAAAGAAATAAATAGCGAAAAAAAAAAAAATAATAGGTATAGGCACTTTTCCCATGAGTAGTTTTAGTTTCTGACTTAAAAATAAGGAGGATTGGATTGTCCTTGGTATGATGGTAGAAATTAAATAAACTATCACAAAACAAACTGGCTTACAATTTTTCTGACATGATTTAAACTCTGGGATTGTTTAGGTGCATAAGAATGTCATCATGGCAAATGAATATCGATTTTCAAAGCTCTGAGAGGCATTATACACCAGATGTGAGGATAAAATGGACCAACTTCAAGTTCTCAGATTTTCTTCCATGGCGAAGTTCAATGCAAGTTTCCAGCAATGCTACCAAAGTTTTGACCATGAGTGCGTTGGACCTGCAAAAACAAACTATCAGCAACGCATGATGAAGGTTAGGCATACCTCACTACCAAAAAAAAAACCCACTTTCCCCACGAAATTATTTTGTTTGCTAAAACCAGTTTTTGTTGTGATATAAGCTAAGTGCAAGTTATGCAGCAGCTGTAATGGAAGAGCAGTGCAGCTGAATGAAGAACTCAAGAAAAGAAGAAGTATAAGTTTAGTATAGAGCAATGTGTGCTGAAATGTGTAACGACTTGAGCTACGTGCCAAGTGATATATTGATGTAATTCCTAAGTGAAATAGTGGTCCCCTAGAGGGCAAAATATAGAACTGATGTAAGGGATACACGTGTACTATGTGGTCCTATTCTGATATGCAATATATTTGAAAATGCTCACTATAATTTGCAGCAGAGCTCACACAATTCTCATTCTTGCATTCTTTCTACTCTTTCTATTCTCTCATCACTCACTATCTTTTTCATCAAGAAAACATCAAAACACAGAAAACACATAAACCCAATATATTCATCTTAAACCCAGATTTCATATATAAACCCAGAAATATCTTGTAAGCCAAGAATTACCAACATGGCCTCAGAGCTATGTTCCATCTAAAGCTAGGAGTAAACCATGTGTAGTTGTATGACGGAAAGACATCGGAGGTTACCGGAAACATCATTGGAGCTCGGAAACACAGATTCAAGAAGAAATGGCGTTTTCAAACTCAGAAATGAAGGCTCTTGTTTTCTCAGGAGACTCGGGGGAAAGCTATGAGTGAGTTTTGGAGGATTAAGATGGTGACTATATTCAAGTCACACGGTTTATGGAGGTTAGTTGAGAAGGGGCTACCAAAAATAAAGGTGAAGAAAACAAATGTTTTTGCTGATGCAAATTCAGAAGATGAAGAAGAGGATGAGAAACAAACCCTGATCCTCATGAGAGATGCCAAGGCTCTAGGTATTATGCAAAACGCAGTCTCTAATCAAATATTCCCTAGGATTGCTAATGTCAATACTGCTAAAGAGGCTTGGGATTTATTGCATAAAGAGTTTCATGGTGGTGACCAAGTCAGATCTGTTAAGTTACAGAGTCTGAGGAGGGAATTCGAGTATGCTAGGATGAAGGATGATGAGACTCTCTTAGTGTAACTCATAAGGTTAAATGAGGTCATTAATCAGATGAAGACCATTGGGGAAAGCTTGTCAAATGAAACGCTAGTCCAGAAGGTTTTGATAAGTCTGACAAGGGCTTATGACCCCATATGCTTGGTAGTAGAGAATACCAAAGACCTCAAGGAGGTTGAGTTGCAGGAGGTTATTGCCATTCTCAAAAGCCAAGAGCAAAGAATGGACTTACATGTTGAAAGTGCTACAGAAAGGGCGTTTTCATCAATGTCTATGACATAGAAACCCCAGCAACAGAAGCAAGGTGGTCAAGGTCAATCTTCTAAGTCACAAAAGGGTTGGAAGAACAAGGGGATGGCAGTAGATTACAAGCGTAAGTCCCAACAATCAAAGCCAGCAAAGAACTCATAGAGCTCCAACCAAAATGAAGGAAAATCCCAATATAAAACCTGTTCTAAGTTTCATTATGGGGAATGCAGATATAAGGGCCAGACTAAGTGTCACAACTGTGACAAGTTTGGACATTGGGCTAGGGATTGTACCTATGCTAAAGCAAAGGCTAACTGTGCAAACGAAGTTGAAGTAAGAGGAAACCTGTTCTTTGCCAATAGTGTAGTTGCAGAATCTAGAACTAGAGGGGAATGGTATATTGATAGTGGTTGCAGTAACCACATGACAGGAAATGTAGAGAGTTTGGTTGATATGCGAGTAGAAGTACCTATGGGAAGGTTCAAATGCCCAATGGTATCATTGAAACAGTTGCTGGTATGGGATCCTTGGAGATAAACACTAATAGGGGAAAGAGGTACATTAGAGAAGTAATGTACCTACCTAGCCTAAAGAAAAATTTGCTAAGTGTAGGGCAGATGGATGAGCATGGCTATTATCTATTGTTTGGTGGGAGTAAGTGTAGGGTGTATGATGGTCCTAATTTGCAGAAAATGGTAGTTGAAATGAAAGTGAAGAACAACAAATGCTATCCCTTATCCTTACAACCTCAAGAGCAGTTGGTTCTACATGCTGGTATAGTTCATTGTTCCAGGATTTGGCATAAGAGGCTAGAGCACCTAAACTATGATGGATTGAAGAGGCTAAGGGACAAAGATATGGTCCATGGTCTACCTAACCTAGAAGAACCAAGGAGGTTTGTGAAGGGTGCCAACTTGGAAAGCAGCACAGAGAATGGTTTTCAAGAGGACAAGCGTGGAGAGCAAGGCAACCCTTGGAATTGGTCCACATAGATCTCTGTGGACCAATGCAAACTGAATCCATTGCTGGAAACATGTATTTCATGCTTGTAATTGATGATCATAGCAGAATGACATGGGTTTACTTCCTAAGGCAGAAGTCAGAAGCCTATAGTTGTTTTAGAAAGTTCAAAGCTATGGTTTAGCTACAAAGTGGATATAAGGTTTAAGTGACTAAGGAGTGATAGGGGTGGAGAATTTCTGTCAAGTGAGTTTACTAAATTCTATGAGAATGAAGGCATTCAAAGACAACTGTCAGTTGCATATTCACCACAACAGAATGGTATTGTTGAGAGGAAGAATAGAACAGTCGTTGAGATGGCCAAAGGCTATGCTGCATGACAAGGAAATTCCATACTATCTATGGGCTGAGGCAGTGCATACTGTAGTCTATCTGTTGAATCGATGTCCAACTGTGGCTCTAGATAACCTAACTCCTTTTGAAGCTTTTAGTGGAAAAAAACCTGGGATTGCACATTTAACGGTATTTGGTTCACTGTGCTATGCTATGGTTCCAACACAAATGAGGCAGAAGCTTGATGCTAAGAGTGATAAGAGGGTATTTGTAGGTTATGGAACCTGTGAGAAAGGTTACAGGGTATTTGCTCCTATATCCACAACACTAACTCTTTCCGGGGATGTAGTGTTTGATGAGGAAGCAAGTTGGAATTGGAGTAAGGATCCAGAAGCACAAGAATCTCAAGTTTATGTAACTGAGATTGATTCTGAAACCCCCAAAACAAGTCAGAATCACTTGAGTCCAAGCCCATCTCATATTACACTTGGAAGCTCAAGCTCATCTCCTAGTACACCTCAAGAAGAAGGAGTTATCAGAAACTCCTATAGAGCTGACTTAATCCCAGAAAGCTCATACAGAAGTCCAGAAGTGAAAGATGTCTATGATGACACCCCACTGAGATGGAAAAACATTAATGAGGTGATTGCTAAGTGCAATTTATGCATTGTTGAGCCTGAAAGATATGAAGAAGCAGCTCAAGATGATTCATGGATCAAGGCAATGCAAGAAGAAATCTCCATGATTGAGAAGAACAACACTTGGGAATTAGTTGATAGGCCTGGAAACAAGCCTATTGTTGGTGTGAAATGGGTTTATAAGACCAAACTGAACTTGGATGGTTCAATGCAGAAGAATAAGGCCAGATTGGTAGGCAAGGGATACACTCAGAAACCAGGGATAGACTTCAATGAAACCTTTGCACTAGTTGCAAGGTTAGACACAATTAGAACTCTAATTGCTTTGGCAGCTCAGAAGAAGTGGAGATTGTTTCAGTTGGATGTTAAATCAGCATTCTTAAATGGTGCCTTGAAAGAAGAAATTTATGTCTCACAACCTGAGGGTTTTATAGTGCCAGGGAAGGAGGACAAAGTTTACAAGCTGCATAAGGCACTATATGGACTTAAACAGGCTCCTAGGGCTTGGTATGAAGAAATCAACAATATTTCACAGAAAGCAAGTTTGGGAAAAGTCAAAGTGAGGCAACATTTTACATAAAGACAAGGAGAGTTAGTGAGATTCTAATTGTAGCCATTTATGTTGATGATATCGTTTATACTGGAAGTAGCAAGGAAATGATGGAGGAGTGTTGAGAAAATAGCACGCGTACTATATCGTACAAGTAATAGTAAGTATTTAGAGTGTCGAACCCACGAGGATTAATTGTTCTACTTGTCTAATTAACTAATTTTTATGCTAATGCATACACAAAAGTGTAGGACTAGCGGGAATGATTTTGAGGTTTTATGGACTAAGACAATAATTAAAGATAGGAATTAAATAACAAAATAAAATAGCAATTTAAAGAAACAAGGAAAAATTAGATTAAATCAAGAATAAGAAAACCTAGGGCATAGACTTCACCACAATCAATCCCACTTGTCTTTAGATTTAATTCTACCAAACTTATTGTTCCATGTTGATGATTAAGGGTCCCAATTGTATAAAGCATCTATGGTGTCTAGCTTACTTCGTATCTTTTCATATGCTAACAGTCTATGGTGTCTAGCTCAGTTAAGCATGCAAAAAGTCATTAAGTTCTTGGTCCTTTTTGTTAACCACATAAACCCAAGTGCATGTTGTCTACCGCATGGAATTTATGCTATCAAATTGCAAGAAGCTATTCTCTAGTTAAGCATGGTGTCTACTCTAACTAGCATCACGCTAATTCAAAATAAGATGGTGATCAGACATCTAATTCAAATTATCAATAAACATAGCAATTTGATAATCAACATAAAGCAAAAGTATGATAAAACCAAAATCTAAATTCAAGTATTCATGATCGGGCTACATCTAGCCCTAGCAAACGATTTAGCTACACATAATCATAATAGAAATCACAAAATAAAACATGAAGAAATATCCCAACTTGCCGACTCCTCAAACATAGAGCTCCGCCTTCGGCTTCAGTCTTGAAAATTGCCTTAAAGTTCAAAAGTCAGGGTTTGGATGAACAGTGCCGCCACTTATATAGGGGCTCAATGAAAACCTTTCTAAAATAGAAAACCCAAATCCTAATCACAAAGGTAATAAATCACTACCACAATTCCTAATGGACTGGGGAGAACTTGGCAGCAGATTCAATGACTGATTTAGGCTTCCAAATGGGCCTGGGAAAATCCACCAAAAATTGGACTTGTAGATCTTTGTCTCATCTTTAATTCAAGTACTCGCGGACTTCTAGCAAAAATCGGTAAAGGCTTCAACCATCCAATCCTTCAGAGCTGCGCAAATCTGTCATAACTTGCAATTGGGCCAACTTGTAAATTCAATATCAAATAAATGGCCCAAGAGAAAAATCTGAAACTTTGGGGAATCGATCTTCAACGTCTCAGCTTTCACCAATAATATTTTCATATGCAAATTCGTCCAAATAAGCCATCTTTTGACTAGAAACAAGCCAGCTGTACCTGTAGACAGATTATGTGCAAAACAAAGCAATAAGTCCTTTTTAAATTAAATTCATGGCATTATGGCAATCAATTAATGGGTAAAATATAGACTAAATAAGCACCTAACAAGGAGTTCAAAATGGACATGATGCAGAAGTATGAGATGACTGATTTGGGACTTTTGCACCATTTCTTAGGAATGGGAGTGATTCAGACAGAAACTAGCATCTTCATCCATCAGAAGAAGTATGCTCGCACTATACTTAGGAAATTTGGTCTGAGTGAATGCAACCCTCTGGCTACACCCCTATCTATGAATGATAAGCTAAGTAGAGAGGATGGGAGTGAACCTACCAATGAGGAAGAGTTCAGAAAGTTGGTTGGTAGTCTATTGTATCTTACAGCTACTAGGCCAAAAAATATGTATGCTTCAAGTTTGTTGGCAAGGTTTATGCACAATCCAACTTCTAAGCAGTATGGGACGGCTAGAAGGGTCTTGAGATATGTCAAAGGGACTCTTGACTATGGTTTAGAGTACAAGAGAGGAGAAGGTGCAGTGCTGATAGGATGGTGTGACAGTGATTGGAGTGGATCACTGGAGGATATGAAAAGCACATCAGGCTAGCCTTTAGCTTTGGGAGTGGCATATTTTCATGGGCTTCTGTTAAACAACACTGTGTGGCACTATCCACAGCAGAAGATGAGTATATAAGTGCCTCAGAAGCCACAGCACAAGCTATTTGGCTAAGGTTTGTACCGGAAGACTTTGGGGAACTACCTACAGAAGCTACTCCTAATAACTGTGACAATACTTCTGCCATAGCCATTACCAAGAACCCATTTTTCCACTAGAAAACTAAGCACATCAACAGGAGATATCATTTTATAAAGGAGGCTCTACAAGAGGGAGTCATTGATCTGATATACTGCCCTATAGAAGAGCAGATTGCTGATGTTTTTACAAAGGCTCTACCTAAGGAAAGGTTTAACTATCTAAGAGACAAGCTCGATGTGAAACCTGCACAAAGCTTAAAGGGGAGTGTTGTGATATAAGCTAAGTGCAAGTTATGAAGCAGGTATAATGGAAGAGCAGTGCAGCTGAATGAAGAACTCCACAAAAGAAGAAGAAGTATAAGTTTAGTGTAGTGCAATGTGTGCTGAAATGTGTAACGACTTGAGCTATGTGCCAAGTGATATATTGATGTAATTCCTAAGTGGAATAGTGGCCCTCTAGAGGGCAAAATATAGAACTGATGTAAGGGATACACGTGTACTATGTGGTCCTATTCTGATATGAAATATATTTGAAAATGCTCACTGTAATTCGCAGCAGAGCTCACACAATTCTCATTCTTGCATTCTTTCCACTTTCTCTCTATTCTCTCATCACTCACTATCTTTTTCATCAAGAAAACATCAAAACACAGAAAACACATAAACCCAGTATATTCATCTTAAACCCAGATTTCATATATAAACCCAGAAATACCTTGTAAGCCAAGAAACACTAACAGTTTTTTGTCAGGAAAGGCCTTTCCCTATGAAAATTTTCGTGGGCAATTTCGTCTCTAAAAGCTCGTCATGAAAGGTCTTTCCTAAGGAATTTAGTCTATTCGTCATCTAAAACTTGTTTTTCCCCACGAAATAAGTTGTCTCGTCTCGTCAGGACTATTTACCCCACGAAATATTTCGTGGGTAGATGCTGCTTTTTCCGGACAATTTAACAATTTAGCCTACGATTCCTTTGTGTTGAGTTGTAATCTTTGTGTAGGTTATGCAGCTATGTGCTGAGAAGAAGAAACAATGCAGCATAAATTGAAGAATGAAGAAACTAGCAGTGCATTAGTAAAGTGTTAGTGCAGAAAATGTGTATCCACTTGAGCTACGCGCCAAATGTAGACTTAGAGAGCGCGAATGTGTGTGTATTGGCCCCCACGAGGGTGGATATGCAGGTGCTATGTAATGGACACACGTGTACAGTGGTCCTGATGAATTCAAATGAAATATAAGCAAATATGCTTTCTGTGATTTGCAGAGCAGCTCACGCATTTCATTCATTCTCAATCTTCCTATTTTCTCTACTCTCTCTTCTCTCACTCTTTTCTTATTCATCAAGTATCCGTACCAAAACCAGCAAAAGCATAAACCCAAAAACCATCAACCAAACCTAGAAATTCATTCATAAAACCATTAAACCAGAAAACTTACACAACAAGCAATGAACTTTAACATGGCCTCAGAACCAGGCTCGGTCTAAAGCTGGGAGTAACTATGCACCATCCTGCACATTATTTACATCCTGCACATTATTTACATTCTCCAATTGCGATAGGCGAATTGTCCCTTGAAAATGCGATAAGGGCCCTATCTCTCTTATCCTTGAGGTTAGAACTGAAAGCCCTTGCTGAGTTTAATGAGATCGGGAAGCCTTTAATCTTCAATTGATTGAGAAATTTTGAATAAGTATCTCATTTTCATCAGGAAAGGACACCAGGGACGTGAGCAGGGATGACCATTGCTTAACAGCCTTGTCAGCCACACACTTGTTTCCGCATCTATAAGCTAAACAACACAATGACTGAGCAGCCATGCCACAAAGTAAGGGTTATGAGTGTCTTCAAATCTTTTGGTTTCTATAATAAGCTGAGTTCTAAAGTTCTGATGACTCACTTGAACGTGCATAAAGTGATTCGGAATCCATAAATTTCAGAAAGGGAGCTGGTTGATTATGCTTGGGACTTCTAGATAATAAAGTGCCACCTAACAATGGCAATCGGACAGCATGTGTGCACTTCTTTTCGGTTTGATCCTGCATCAAGCAAAAAAGACGTTTCAGGTTACTTTCTCTTTTAAGAATTGACTAAGTTAAAATATCCATGTCAATTTATATTTTCTCTCTACAGAATGAGTAATTCTCTTTTTTATTGTTCTTGAAAGCTGAAAAGTATCCAATCAAAATATTGAAGTTGCATTCAGCTTTCTATGTTTGTCTTTTGCCATTCTCCGTGTGTTTCTTTGTTTGATCATTTTACTTCAGTCCTAAACACCACTTACGTTATTGTTGCATTTTATCAAGCATCTCTTGTGCAACTCCTTACCTTCTTTCTCATGTTATTTACATTTCTTTCCCCCTTCATAGGTTTTTTTCTTTTCATAGGTTGTTTGGGACTTGAACAAATATAACAATCATACAAGAGAACAAGCTATCATACTTTCAAAGATTATTATTTAACAGGTAGCTTAGTGCATGCACTGCCTGTGACTGAATAACAAGGACCGTGAAGTGTTTTGAGCTGGGGAAAAATTTGAAGTACCTGGGAGGAATGGAATTGGGGAGTGCAGGCTTGGACTATGATAGCGAGTCTGTGTTCTTCCAGTCTTCGAGCTCTATGTAAGGGATGTGGGCGATGGAGGGCCAATATGAGTTTCGCCCTTTATAACCTGCTTTGCATCTTTCTTCTAGCAGAGGACACCCATGGATATAAAGTTGGGTGAGTGAATAAGGCAGGCCCTCCTCTGGAAGGCATGCTAGCTTCGGACAATGCCAGAGATCAAGGGATTGAAGAGAAGTGAGGAATTGAAATCCCTTGCTGAGCCTACCAAGGTTTGGGAAGTCACAAATTGAGAGACGAACAAGAGATTTGGGGAGCAACATCTCTGTCTCGTCCTTCTCAGGTGGAAAAGTCACAAGTTCTGGATCTTCACCACTGACACTGATTGTCAAAACTCTAAGAGAAGTCAGTCTGTGCAACCCCAACTCAAAGAGCAGCGGCACGCAACTCTCGAGATTCCAAATTGAAAGCTGTATCAGGTTTGGGGGGAAACCCTCCCGTAAAAAGGATGTGAAACCTTCACCATAATCAAAGTACAATTTCTGGAGAGAGTTAAGGTTTTGCAGCCTTTGGGAGGCACTTCTTGGAACGGAAACAAGACTTCCACAATCCCAGATAGCTAAAGTGTGAAGATTGGTTAGGTCATAGAGGCCCTCCGGTAAGGACTTAAGATTTTGACATCTCCAGATAAAAATTTCTTCAAGACATGTGCTATTGTAAAATGGATTTGATATTGTCTCCAGTTTCTCACAAGATTGAATGAGAAGCTGTTTAAGTTCCTTTGGAAAGTAGCTTCCAAAGGACAAAGACGCCAGAGAAGGACAATTATCTATGTCAAAGTACTCAAGACAAGATGCCTCTTGTTGCATCAATAAAAGAGAAGAACTCCCTGTCTCCTCACCCATCTCAATCAATGACTTCAAATTTTCACAATTCCTAATTGTCAATATTCGTAGACTTGAGGGCATCTGGTATCTTACGAAATACTCAAGAGAACTGCAACCATGAATCCACAATTTGTTAACAGAAGGCGGAAATCCAGCCTCTGGAAAAGAACCTAGATTTCGGCATCCATATATCTTAAGCTCCTGAAGTGACGTCAGCGCTTGAACATAGTGAATATAAGAGTGTGAGTTGCCTCTGATGGTCAGACTGTTAAGAGAAACCAGGTGTTGCAATAATTCACTCTTATTCAGCCATGAAGATGTCAGCCCCTCACAACCACTTATCTCCAAAGATTCAACCTTGCTTACTCCTCTCATGAATCCGTCTACCTGAAGTTCAAACTTGGAAGTATTTGAAAGTTGCAAGTCTTTCAGGCTCTCGAACTCAACTGCATTACTATGCACCATCACTTTGCAATTGTCAATGAGTAATTCAGAAAGGCTTTTGTAATTGGAAACTGTAACCACCAACTTCTCACATCCATTAATGACCAACTTTGATAATAAAGGAATTTTATCTGGTAACTTGCCCTCCAATTTAGGACAAGTAGATATTGATAACATTTTCAGGTGAGCAAAAACTCTAGCTGCTGGATCGGCATCACAAGAAAACCACTCTTTCCAACCGTGCATATCCCTAAAATCAAGAATCTCCAATTGTGGAAAAGGAAAGCTGCTTTCCCCATAAAATTCAACACCCACTGTTTCCACTTTGGACATTCCAGCTATGTAGAGTTCTTTTAGAGAAGACAGTTGTCCAAGTAGTGGCAAGAATGGACAACTTCTACAGTTCTTTAACCTCATAATCTTCATCTCGGCAAATGAAGGATGTCCAATCCATGATGAAAATTTTAAACCGTCATAACCAACAATGGTGATCTCTTTAAGCTTTCTATGAGGTTTTAACATGTCAAGCACTTTGGATTCGTTTTCTCTTGTGCTGCTCCATTCCAGTAACACTGCATCAAGTCCTTTTTTGCTCTCTAAATCGACCATCCTTGCATCCTGCACATTATTTACATTCTCCAATGGCGATAGGCGAATTGTCCCTTGAAGATGCGATAAGGGCCCTATCTCTCTTATCCTTGAATAATTACTGTCTCCGACCACAAAAGTACGAAGAGTTTGAAGATTAGTCAATCGTCCTAGTTGCGCAGGCATACCTTCCAATATAGGTACATTTGAATTGATCAGATGGCGCAGCTCACTTAGATTTCTAATGTCCCTGGGTAGTGTCTGCAAACAAGAACAGTTTTCTAATATCAACGTCTGCAAGTTGTAAAGTGTGCAGATAGACTTGGGCAAACTCTTGATGAGTGTGTGGGAAAGATTAAGGTACCGTATATGCTTCAAATGACCAATTGACTTTGGCAGCTCAGTGATTCTATAGCCATTAAAAGAAAGCACCCGTAAACACACCATTTTTGGCACTAAATCAAACACAATGTTACGAGATAGATGATTACCAAGGGGATTATGTGAAAGTGAGAGTGGCAAAAAAGTCCGCAAACGTTCAGCTTTGGAGAATTCCTCAAATTTCTTGAACCCATCATAGTCTCCAGGAATGAAAGATGAATGACGGGTCTTTTGAGAACATCCACCATCGGATCTACCCTCCAATCTAAAACATGTTTCTCCTGCAACCGACCGTGCCAAGTCGCTAACAAGGTCATGCATTACATACAATGAATCATTTTTGCTCGACTTCTGAAGTAATGACCGAGATAAAAGCTCGCCAAAATAGTCTCTACCTATATCTTCCATTTGTTTCTGTTCCTGTGACTCCTGAATCAGACCCTCTGCCATCCACAAAAGGATCAACGATTTCTTCCCAAATTCATAGTCAGTCGGAAGTATAGAGCAATAGGCAAAACAACTCTTCACTTTTGAAGGAAGATAGTGATAGCTCAACTGTAACGCCGGGAGAATGCCATTGTCGTGAGATGTCCATAACTTATTATCCAATATCTCTTCCCAGTCCCCTGTTTCTTTGCAACCTAACAGACCACCAAGAGTCCTCGCAGCCAAGGGCAATCCAGCACACTTTACAACAACTTTCTCCTTATATGACCCAAAATTTGGTTGTCTCAAAGTACTAAAATCCGAAAATGCATGTTGTTCAAATAATTTCCAACAATCATCATTGGACATCAACTCCAAATTGTGAACTTCAATTGCTCTCATCATTTTTGCCACTTCTGCATCGCGGGTTGTCACGATTATCTTACTGCCCGTTGCTCCGACAAGAAAGGGGGACTGCAGTTTAGTCCATAAGTCATAGTCACAAGTGTTCCAAACATCATCTAAAACAATTAGAAACTTTTTACTTGTCAATTCTTTCCTCAGATTCTCCTGAACTTTACTTAACTCTTCCAAAGCACAGTGTACAGACGTGACTGATTCAAGGATCGCCTTTGTTACCCTCACAATGTCGAAGTTGTGAGACACTGAAACCCATACTTTCTTATCAAAAATTTTCATTGCATCATCGCTGAAAACATGTCCTGCGAGTGTCGTCTTTCCCAATCCTCCCATGCCAACAATAGCAATTACATGAAAATTCATTGTGGAAAGCTCATCTCTCAATAAAAGATCAACGAGCTTCCTTTTGTTATCATCCCTTCCAACAAGGGCTCCATCTACCACAGATGAACTTGGTGGCCTTTGCCAGGCCCTTGTGCTACTAGACCTGGCAATGTAGATCAATCCAAGCCTGTCTTTTCTTTCCGATATGTCTTGCAATCGAACATTTATCTCCTCTACATTCGTATTCAAATTGAAGTTGAAATGAACTCTAGGAAAGAGTGCTCGTACCTTACTTATGCCAGCCCGATCCTGCTCATTAACCCTGCGTCTTAACAACTCAGTGTAAAACGTGTCCAAGATGTCCTCAATATCATAAGCCAAATCTTTGAGATCATCCAGCCACTGCTTCACAGCTCCGGTGGTCAGTTGCTTCTCCTCAGCGTCTTGCACGACGGCTTGAATTCCAGACAACATATCAGCCCATCTCTTGAGCGTTTTTTCCACACCATGTACGCGAGCAATGCAACGGAGAAAGTAGTCGCGAGGCGTCAACCTGTCGAGCAGCAACTGGAGGAATGCCCCAAGAAAGACATCTGCCATTGAAAACTGCTGCTTTACTTGGAAAACTGATGCAATCAAACAACTGAACAGCCGAAGACTTCTAGCAATATCAAAGACTTACTGTGCAGCAACTAGCAAGTTGGATACGTGTTATCTGCTAACACGTTCTGATGACCTTCCATTTTCGCAACATCTGTCTCCCACCCAACTTGTTATCCATGGTCAACCAGTTAGCACCACTTAATCCGAATTTAACAGTGATATCATAAGACTCAGAAAAGAAGAAAAATTTAAAAATTAAAGCAAACCAGAAATCACTCACCGCACCCTCGTGGGGCCAGCGACCGCTGTTCCTGTGGCGGCGCCGCCAGCAGCTCCAGCTCGGAATAAGTCCATTGTGGCGGCTTCGGCTGGGCTTCTCTGACTTTTCTCCAATTTTCAGTGTTTTCCCCTTTTTATCTTATTTCAAGAATGTTAACCTGAATTTAACTGGTGTTAACGGGGTGGTCAGGTGTCGAAGATTTACGTCGTGATGAATGTATTTGTTAAATTTCTTATTTGTACATATAAATGACTATTAGGTGATCTGTATGTCCCGAGATCAAATTTCCTGGATCCGTCACTGTGAACGGCTACATGAAGCATGGGATCTTGCTCCAATAAAACTTCACTTGAATGGTCCAGATAAATACACAGGGTTATAATAATAGACACTCTTGTTCCTCATGTTTCATTCACTAGATCAAACATGATTACAGTATTCAAGTTCAAAATCTCGCATAGAAAAGGAGTCAAGGCACACATAAGCAAATGAAGAACAGCTTCGATAAGGTCGCGATGTCTGTCCTGATGATATGCAGATCTTCTGTTTAAGTATGTACTCTAAACTTCGTCTAGAACACAAAAATGCGCACCATTACGAGATTTTTTGAGAGCCAATATGAAGAAAGGAACCAGAATACCTGCTGCAAACCCGAACTCAAAAGTCAGATAAAGTATGTAGCCACTATCATCCTCCAAAGTCCTTCCATGCTCATCACCGGAACAGCTTACAACAAAGACCAGAATTTCCACCAAAAGAGGGAGCATCAAAGGTTGTCAGCTGATCCATATACGGGATCATGCTGGATAAGCCATTCTTGACAAGTTCAGATACCCCAGGAGTGATAATGAAGACAAACTTTGCGGAACAGACCTGAGACCCTATTACAGGAAAGATCAAGTGAATGCAACTGTTGTAATTTTGAAATGCTCTCCAGAATGTTGCCCCTGACATGGATACCAGATAAATCCAACCAAACCAGACAACTTAGTTGTTTCTTTAGGAAGATCTCCCCTCGATATATTTGCTGAGAGGTCTATGCTAACAGGGGATAGAGATTTCATTCACAACCAAGCTTTTTTCATAGTATATCTATTCATCATATGCGGCTGTAAATCGGATAGGTCAAAAAATATTCCAAGCTTTTCACTTTGGCCGCAGCTCTGAAATCTCCAAAGCTAGCTGGAATGCTCCCATTCAGTTAATTTCCTTGAGGGTCCAAAAACCAAGACATGTAGTGATCTTAATTTGACAGCAAGGCCGGAAATTCTCCAGAAAACACATTTGACCTCAACCTCTAACTCTCAAATCTTCGAGCTTTCCCAGTCCATGATAGAAATACTACCTGTTAGCCTATTTTCTCCAAGGCAGAGGATTTCCACTGTGGGAAACGACACAAGACCTTGTTCACTGGTCACATACTGGCACGGACAGGGACACCTTATTAATCAAATTGCAGCATCCTTGAGATGGATCTGTTATAGACGTGCCATTTTATACATAAGCTGCAGATTGTGTTATAAGACCCAAGAAGTCACCTAATTGGCAACCCTGCCCAGAGACACTTCGACTTCACTAGCTAGAGAACAGACCTCAAGTGATGTCAAAACTGGCCAAGACCATGAAATTGTTGAATTATAAGCTTTGTGCAGATGATCAGCAGCTGTGCAACAGAAGGATGTGCAGTGCAGTGAAGATCAAGCAAAGAAGAAAAGAAGAATTAGTGTAGTGACTTAGTGCAGAAATTGTGTATACACTTAGGCTACGCGCCAAGTGCAGAAATATGAGAGTGAGTGTGTATGTAATGGTCCCCACGAGGGTAGATATGCAGCTCTTATGTAAAGGACACACGTGTACAGTGGTCCTATGAATTCAAATGAAATATATGCAGATTATGCTCTCTGTGATTTTCAGATGAGCTCACACACAATTCTTGCATTCTACTTTTTCTCTATTCTCTCTCTATTTTCCTATCTTTCTCCTCAAGCAAACCACAAATACAGCAATAACTATAAACCCAGAAATCTTCATATCAAACTCAGAAATTCATACAAAACCAGAAACAAAACAGAAACTTGTACATCAAGTCTATAAATATTAACATGGCCTCAGAGCAAGGTTGGATCTAGAGCTGGGAGTAAACCCTGAAGCCGTACGTCGGAAGTTCATCGGAGACTCGCCGGAGGTTCAACAGAAGCAGTACCTGAGCACAGAAAACCCAGATTCAAGTCAAGATGGCGTTTTCAAACTCAGAGGTGAAGGCTCCTGTTTTTTCAGGAGAATCTGGTGAAAGTTATGAGTTTTGGAGAATAAAAATGGCTACAATCTTCAAGTCACATGGCTTATGGAGGCTGGTTGAGAAGGGGCTGCCTGAGATGAAGAAGAAGGAGATAAACATCTTTGCTGAGGATGGAGACTCAGAAGAAGAAGAGGAGGATGAAAAGCAAACTCTACTACTCATGAGAGATGCCAAAGCTCTAGGTATTTTACAAAACGCTGTTTCCAATCAGATATTTCCTAGAATAGCTAATGCTAGCACTGCTAAGGAAGCTTGGGAGCTTTTGCATAGAGAATTTCATGGTGGTGACCAAGTCAGATCTGTCAAGCTGCAGAATCTGAGGAGGGAGTTTGAATATGCTAGAATGAAGGAAGATGAGACATTATCTGTGTATTTGACTAGGCTTAATGATGTGATAAACCAAATGAAAACGTTTGGTGAGAACCTGTCTAATGAGAGACTTGTTCAGAAGGTGCTGATAAGTTTAACAAAGCCCTATGATCCTATCTGTCTAGTCATAGAAAACACTAAAGACCTTAAGGAGGTCGAGCTGCAGGAGGTGATAGCCATTCTTAAGAGCCAAGAGCAAAGAATGGACTTACACACAGAGAATGTGACTGAAAGGGCATTCTCTTCACTGAGTATGAATCAGGGATCTCAGCAGCAAAAGCAAGGAGGTCAGTCATCAAAGTCTCAAAAGAACTGGGACAAGGGGAAGAAGAAAATGGATTACAAGCCTAAAACTCAGCAGCAGAAACCTGCACAGAGCTCACAGAATCAAAACCAGAATGAGGGCAAGCCTCAGTGTAAAACCTGCTCCAAGTTCCATTTTGGTGAATGCAGATACAAGGGCCAAAGCAAATGTCACAACTGTGACAGGTTTGGACACTGGGCTAGGGAATGCACAAATCCTAAGGCTAAAGCAAATTGTGCTAATGAGTTGGAAGTAACAGGGAACCTGTTCTTTGCCAACAGCATGGTTACAGAACCTAAACCAGCTGGAGATTGGTACATAGACAGTGGCTGCAGTAACCACATGACAGGAAACCTGGAGTATTTGGTTGATGTGAGTAGGAGTGCTTGTGGTAGAGTTCAAATGCCAAATGGGGTGATTGAGACAGTTGCTGGTATGGGGTCCTTGGAGATTAATACAAACAGAGGGAAAAGATACATTAGAGAAGTGATGTATCTACCTAGCTTAAGAGAAAATTTGCTAAGTGTAGGGCAGATGGATGAGCATGGCTACTACTTGCTGTTTGGTGGAAGCAAATGCAGGGTGTATGATGGTCCTGATTTGCAGAATATGATAGTTGAAGTGAAGGTAAAGAAGAATAGATGCTATCCTCTTTGCCTACAACCTGAAGAACAGCTAGTGCTACATGCTGGTGTTATTCACTGTTCTAGAATTTGGCATAAAAGGCTAGGGCATCTGAACTATGATGGGTTGAAGAGGCTGAGAGACAAAGATATGGTTCATGGTCTTCCTAGTCTTGAAGAAACCAGAGAAGTGTGTGAAGGGTGTCAACTTGGGAAGCAACACAGAGAAAGTTTTCCAAGAGGACAAGCTTGGAGAGCAAAACAGCCCCTGGAATTGGTCCACACAGATCTCTGTGGACCAATGCAGACTGAATCTATTGCTGGGAATAGATACTTCATGCTGCTAATAGATGACTACAGCAGAATGACATGGGTTTACTTCCTGAAACAGAAATCTGAAGCCTATGGTTGTTTCAGAAAGTTCAAATCAATGGTGGAGTTACAAACTGGACACAAGGTTAAATGCCTGAGAAGTGATAGAGGTGGTGAGTTTCTGTCAGGAGAGTTTGTGGAATTTTGTGAGAATGCAGGTATTCAAAGGCAGCTATCTGTGGCATATTCACCACAACAAAATGGTGTGGTTGAGAGGAAAAATAGAACAGTTGTGGAGATGGCCAAGGCGATGTTGCATGATAAAGGAATTCCATACTATCTATGGGCAGAAGCAGTTCACACTGCAGTCTATTTGCTAAATAGATGTCCTACTGTGGCTCTGGACAACTTAACACCATTTGAGGCGTTCAGTGGAAGGAAACCAGGAATTGCTCACCTAAGAGTGTTTGGATCTCTGTGCTATGCTATGGTTCCTAATCAGATGAGACAAAAACTGGATGCCAAGAGTACAAAGAAGGTTTTTGTTGGCTATGGAACCTGTGAGAAAGGATATCGGGTGTTTGATCCTATTTCTAAAACACTAACTCTTTCCAGAGATATAGTGTTTGATGAAGAGGCTTGCTGGAATTGGAATGAAAGCACAGGAGATCAAAGACCTCAAGTGTATGTCACTGAAGTTGGTTCTGAGATTCCCAGAACAAATACCAACTACTTGAGTTCAAGTCCATCCCAGAACACACTTGGAAGTTCAAGTTCAGTTCCAAACTCACCTCAAACAGAAAGGGTTATCAGAAACCCTTATAGAGCTGATTTGATACCAGAAAGTTCATCTAGGAGTCCAGAAGTGAAAGATGCCTATGATGACACCCCACTCAAATGGGGAAACATAAATGAGATAATTGCTAAATGCAATTTATGCATTGTAGAGCCTGAAAGATATGAAGAGGCAGCTCAAGATGATTCATGGATCAAGGCAATGCAGGAGGAAATCTCAATGATTGAGAAAAACAATACATGGGAACTGGTTAATAGGCCTGGAAACAAGCCTATAGTTGGTGTGAAGTGGGTCTATAAGACCAAACTGAACTTGGATGGTTCAGTGCAGAAGAATAAGGCAAGATTAGTAGCAAAGGGGTACACTCAGAAGCCTGGGATAGACTTTAATGAAACCTTTGCACCAGTTGCAAGGTTAGATACAATTAGGACTCTAATTGCCTTGGCAGCTCAGAAGAATTGGAGGTTGTTTCAGTTGGATGTCAAGTCTGCCTTTCTAAATGGAGCCTTGAAAGAAGAGGTTTATGTTTCTCAACCTGAGGGTTTCATAGTGCCTGGAAAAGAAGACAAAGTGTATAGACTACACAAGGCACTATATGGACTTAAACAGGCTCCAAGAGCATGGTATGAGGAAATCAGCAACTATTTTACTGAATGCAGATTTGAGAAGAGTCAAAGTGAGGCAACCTTGTACATCAAGGCAAGGGGAGTTAATGAGATCCTAATTGTGGCCATCTATGTTGATGACATAATCTATACTGGCAGCAGCAAAGAGATGATGGAAGAGTTCAAAAGGGATATGATGCAGAAGTATGAGATGACAGATTTGGGGCTTCTGCATCACTTCTTGGGAATGGGGGTCATTCAAACTGAAACTAGCATATTCCTTCACCAAAAGAAGTATGCTAGTACCATTCTGAGGAAGTTTGGGCTGAGTGAGTGTAATCCAGTGGCTACACCTCTAGCTATGAATGAGAAGCTTAGTAGAATGGATGGCAGTGAAGCTGCAAATGAAGAGGAGTTCAGGAAACTGGTTGGTAGTCTGCTGTATTTAACAGCTACCAGACCAGATATTATGTATGCTTCAAGTCTCTTGGCAAGGTTCATGCACAATCCGACTTCTAAGCATTTTGGGACAGCTAGGAGGGTCTTAAGATACATTAAGGGAACTCTTGACTATGGTCTTGAGTATGAGAAAGGAAAGGGAGCAATGTTGATTGGCTGGTGTGACAGTGATTGGAGTGGATCACTGGATGACATGAAGAGCACATCTGGATATGCTTTCAGTTTTGGAAGTGGGGTGTTCTCCTGGGCTTCAGTGAAGCAAAATTGTGTAGCACTGTCCACTGCAGAGGCAGAATACATCAGTGCTTCAGAGGCTACAACACAAGCCATCTGGTTGAGGTTTGTGTTAGAAGATTTTGGAGAGCTACCAGCTGAAGCTACACCTATCAACTGTGATAACACATCTGCTATTGCTATCACTAAGAATCCGGTTTTCCATCAGAAAACCAAACACATCAACAGGAGATATCATTTCATCAAAGAAACCCTTCAGCAAGGAGTCATTGATTTAGTCTACTGTTCTACAGAGGAACAAGTAGCTGATATTTTTACTAAGGCACTACCTAAGGAGAGATTCAACTATCTAAGGAATAAGCTTGGGGTTAAACCTGCCCAAAGCTTAAAGGGGAGTGTTGAATTATAAGCTTTGTGCAGATGATCAGCAGCTGTGCAACAGAAGGATGTGCAGTGCAGTGAAGATCAAGCAAAGAAGAAAAGAAGAATTAGTGTAGTGACTTAGTGCAGAAATTGTGTATACACTTAGGCTACGCGCCAAGTGCAGAAATATGAGAGTGAGTGTGTATGTAATGGTCCCCACGAGGGTAGATATGCAGCTCTTATGTAAAGGACACACGTGTACAGTGGTCCTATGAATTCAAATGAAATATATGCAGATTATGCTCTCTGTGATTTTTAGATGAGCTCACACACAATTCTTGCATTCTACTTTTTCTCTATTCTCTCTCTATTTTCCTATCTTTCTCCTCAAGCAAACCACAAATACAGCAATAACTATAAACCCAGAAATCTTCATATCAAACTCAGAAATTCATACAAAACCAGAAACAAAACAGAAACTTGTACATCAAGTCTATAAATATTAACAGAAATGGAGATTAAGTATTACCATCTCTCTCCTCATAAAACTCTACATTTGGGACCTGCTTCGTGTACATCTGTGGATGCAGGATCAGCAATAGTGTGCCCTCTTAATGGGGGCAACAGAGTATCCAATTTCTGTATCATCAGCTTGAGCTTCCTCAACTTGTCTGTTTCACCTGCCTGAAGCAGAAAACTCTCTATTGTCCGCAATGCAGGTTCACTCATATGTCTCCCTCTCTCCAACATCTGTTCAGAGCACTCAACAGCTTCTATTACCCTACCCCGGGAGCACAATCCCGTTAACAGAATGTCCAATGCATGATTATGAGGACAATATCCTTTTTCCACCAGGTAACGCCACAAATGCAAACCCAAATCAACCTGATGATTTTGACAGAAAAATTTTATTAACATCACCACTGTTTGTGTTTTAGGCACAAAACTTCTATCAACCATTTTCTGATATAGTTTAGTAACGCTCTGAATATGAGGTGCCCTCATCAAGGCAGAAAACATGGTGTGATAAGTCATGTCATCATACTCAATATGCTTCTCTTCCATCTCATCCATTAAGGCAACTGCCAACTTCATATCCCTTGATCTAATCAGCGCACTCATCAAAGCATTATAAGCCCCAGTATCAGGGAGCAAACTTCTCAACCGAATTTCATCAAACAATTGTTGTGCCTTAACTGGATTTCGAACAACCCCTGCTCCATGGATCAATGTAGTAATTGTTTCTAAAGTAGGCGACAAATTTTCCCGCTCCATTCCCTCAAAAAGTCTTAAACCATCAGCAAAGCAACCTTTCTTACAGAAAGCATCAATTCTAATATTATAAGTTACACTATTCGGCTTAAAGCCTCTTCTAACAAGTTCATGGTAAAAGAGTTCTACTGCAGTGATATCTCCAGATTCCTTGAATCCCAAGAGCAAGATATTCATGGTCTTGGTGTTGGGACAAAACCGATGATGCATCTTTAGGAACACTGAACGTGCCTCCTTCATCTGCCTCTGGGTGCAAAATGCTCTAAGGAGCACATTAAACTCATCAGTACCAAACTTCCTCCCAACAAAAATATCGCTCTCCATCTTTCCAAATGCTTCAAGGACATCTTCATAGGATTGAAACTTTGCAATTTTTGCCAGCATGATGCTCATTGACTTAAGAGTAAGCAAGGAAGGGTGTGTTCTGCCCATCTTTGCCATAAAATCCCAAGCTTTATCAAAATAACGCATCCTGGTAAGAATATGCAGTGTCTTTTCAAAAGCGTCCGAGCTCGGGCATAACTGGGAATGATGGAGGGAATAATTGAAGAACTCAAGGGCTTTAAGACCATTGGAATGGGCTGCAAAAAGATGACCGAGAACATTCTCCACAAAGCTGGCGGAAAGAGCCTCCGGTGGGATGTACTGGAGAAGGGTTGGTTGAAGTGGTTGGTCAGGATACGGATGGTTGTTAATTATTCTGCTGATCTTCTCAATTTCAATATTAGCTACTGACGATGAAAACTGGATCGATTTCGGAAGAGCTTGAATAAAGGACTTTTGAGGGATTTGAGTAAGTTGATTGGCTCTCTTTAGCCTTGTCAGAAGGAGCATCTTCTCTAAGATTCAACTTAGTGATGACCACAAGTATGTAGGCAATTCACAACTTCTCGCATTGATCACAATACCCTGGATATGCAAGCAAACGAAAGTTATGAGTCCGTTAATTTAGATTCATCGGTCCTAAACGCTATCGAAATTACCGGGCACATAAACCGTTCCAACAAACATCAAGACAGTATTACCCAGCTCATCAGACACCACAATAACCACTCAACCAAAGCACCCGCCTCAAGAACAAAAAGAGCAAGTCAGGGTTAGACTATTTATCTTTCTTACCCAAAATATACAAGCATTTTGCTCTATGTGGCCAAAAATGCATATATGAAACAATAGGATTCGAATACCCAAAATGTTTAAACCACAAAACTATTTCAGCGACATGACAGAATAACAAGTATGATTAAACCACCCAAATGAATCGAAAATGAATTAAGCTACAATGAAAGCAACGAAATGAGGTTCTAATTACACCTCCCAAATTGCTAATTGCTAAATTAACGAGAAGGATTTCAGAACTAACAGAAAAATCGACGGTTTACTCAAAATTACCTGAGTACGGATGAATTTGATGAATTTAGCTTAGTATTAGAGGAAGAATCAACGGAAAAGTTGACGTTTAACTTGAAATTTCAACAAGTTTTCAACTGCAATTTTTCTGCTCTGCTGGAACCGGAAGTCGCGTGTTTTTAGCTCAAGGGAAGAAAAGATTGAAGAGTTATGTGTGGTGAGATGGGTTGGGCTGGAATTTTGACCAAGCATGGGCTATTGGAAAAATGGGCTACAATGAAATTGTTACCCAGGCTACCGAACGATGGAAGAATCGAAAATAATACATGCATGTAACCAATTAGTGTAGCGATATTTACTCTTCATTTTATTATAGAGGTATCATGTCCGATTCTCTATTTGAGCGATATTAAGTTGTAAAAATGAAAAACATGACCCGTTGGCTGCTTCACACTCGGTTCAGAAGATTAGTTTGTAAACTTTGTACATTTCATTCCGTTATTTTAATTTAGACGACGCATTGCTTGTATTCAACGGAAATATTTGATGCATGAATGCTGTACTCTAGAAGAGAATACATTCCCAGCTATCACATGTTATGTCACGAATGTTGAATTCAATACAAATCAGCTTGTTTGAATGCTAAACTGGCTCATTGAATTATTTCAGTTTCTCTAAATTGGAACACAACACTCAATACAGCAGAAGAAAATTTGGCTATAGCAGCCATGAGAGACAGCAATCGAAAAATGGCACGAGAGAAACCCTTCTTAAAACCCTTCAAATAACACCGGCAAACCCCAAACTTTTGAGTCTGGCATTTTTGGTTAGCCTCCTCTTGCAACCAAAGTGAGTAAGAAATCCTTGTAGTTCCCATTGGCTACCTCTTTAATTTTTTCAGCTAAAGAAACTCCATACCGGGTCTTAAATTCCTCTTTGATCTCCTTCATGTCCGTGTCAGCTCGCGTAACAATGACTCTAGTCACTCCCTTCTGGACCTTCTTATCCACACCATCTTTCAATGCCGCTTCCAAGACCTGGTGAGCAGTAAGAATTTAAGAATGTCAACAGAACATATATGATCCTTTGCAAATAATCTTCTTGTGACTTGAGTTACCTTGCTGAAATAGGCCTGAGGAGTACATAGGCATTGCACCGTCTCTTTTAACCTCAACTCATGATCCAGATCCTAAACAAAGCAAGCGTTAGGAATGCCGGCCTTTGAACTCAATAAGATGACTTTAAAACTAAATGAAGATTCGAAATCCCAGTTTGAAATTTTTCGACAGTGCTACACATCCCAACTCTTCTTTCCCGGAACTAGGTGACATTATCACATTGTAGGAAAAGAGTAAACAAAACCGTTTACTTCTGTATCTCATTATTTGCATACCTCATCAATGGTGTGGCCAGAAATCTCCTTGTAATGTTTATATACTTCCTTCAGATGAGGCTTGCTCCTTGTAGAAAGTATCCTAATTACCTCATCATCTTCATTTGGGTTCCTCTTATCTGCTTTCTTGATGGCATTAGCAAGTGCTTTGGCCTCGGATTTTGCAGTTTCTTCTTTGACCTTTGATCCTTCATACCTATAGGCACTTACAAGTGCAACCAAGAGCTGCACAAAGCAAAAATCATTAGAAAGAAAGCAAAACAATTGTTGTACACCTTCAAATGTTCATTTCCTATATTAGATATTCAGTTCGGAAAGGGATGTAACTCACTATTGCACTACATCACTTTAGGAAGTGTGAAAAATCAGTGTCATAACTCTGTTATTTGCATGCCTCCAGAAGAGCAGCACAATAACTCTAGTTGCTCTCAGTGAATTCAAGGTATTTGTACATAAGATTAGGAACAGACTTTGAAACTGATGAGTGATGAGACTTACACAACCGTATTGCATATTAGATGAATGATTACAATTGGTTTTAAAACCATCACAGTGGAAGATTTGGCCAAAAATTATGATAGAACTAGTTATCCTGTATAACCAACAGAGAGGATCTTGTTGAAAGAACAATTAAATGAAGTTTTGAGTAAGACCTTCTCAAATTAGAACTGACAAAGTGCACTCCTTCTGCAAGCATTAAATATGGAGGATGAAATTTACCTTGCCTTCCGGGCCATCAATGTGGTAAGCAACATCTTCCTCAATGGAGTGGTCAAAGAGGGAATGGTAGGCCTTCCTGGCTCCTAACAGCTCTTCCGACGATCTAGCGCAGGCAATCTCCACCAGAATCCCATATGATTGTGGTCCTTTTATCAAGGCCTCCTTTGCCAAACGAGCATCTCTTTCCCATGGATGCATAGTCCACAACACCATAGCATTCTAAAAATTCCCACAAAGGGACTCATCACTTCCTATTTCTTGATCATGTACATATAGAAATTTGAAATCCAGATTTTCTTTTATTGGAAAGTCTAGCAAGTCAAATTGTCCGACTGTGAATCAGAACCAGAAAGTCCGACATAATTTCTCCCAACCAATAATTTAGGTTCACATACAACATCATATTATATGAAGCAACGATGCAATGTGACATCAAGATGCAGCTGAGAAATTAGTACAAATTCCTTAAACATAGTACAAACGAAAATCGTTTTTACCTTGAAGCGCATGAATTCATGCTTGAGAAGTTTGACGCGGTGATCATCCCAGCGCTCAAAGAGGCGTTCATCTTGCTTGAAAAAATGGGGAGTTCCTTCCCTGAAGGATTTTCTTTCCTCGGAATGCCATTTTCCCAGTATTGATATCAATGAGTTCTCATCAACTCCAAGCCCTGCTCCAGTTAAACCAACATTAATTACCTCCACCGTTTTATCAATAGTAGTGAATTTCACCCAGTCCAAATGTCTTCTTGTAAAAAGTTTTACCGCTAATTGGTTTCACATAATGACCACTATAGAATACAACACCACTCCCACTGCTATCGAAATATCCACTAATGACATGTTTGCGTACTTGAAAATGTAAAACCACTATTTGAAGGCAACCAATGGAATATAGATGTGCTATTGATTTTTTGTCTTTTGGAGCTTCACATATCAACCACTGAGCTGAAAACTGTGTAAACTGGGGAAATGCCAATAGAATCTCATGAATTGAATGAGCTTACAAAAATTTGAACACCCAAAAACACACTAAAGAATTGAAATGGGCACCAAAATTAAGTCTAATTGGCACATGAGAATGTAAACAGATTAAATCTGAAATGAGAATTGAAATAAGATGAAAGAAATTTGTGGGTAACCTGAGAAAGCCTTGTTGAGAGTTTGCAACTCATCAGTGAGAGCCATTTGTTTGTGTTGAATTATTCTGTTGGTGAAACTTAGGCAACCTGTCCTGTAGTAATAGAGATCCTTCTCCGCCATGCGGAAATTTATATGAGCCCACAAGGTTATTTTAGTCATTGTGTCTGTAATCATGAATCTTAATCTATCAACGGCAATGAAACAGAAGAAGAGTTGAATGTCGTATTCTGATAAATGAGACAAGTAAATATGTCATTAACCCATTCATTCATGGTATTACGACCAAAGAAAACTCATTTATTCATGTAATGTAGCGTTTCTTTCTTGCATCCTTGTCCTCACGTTTTGTTGTATCTACTAAATTTACCCTAATTTACTACGATTTGTAATTTTCACCACTAAAAAGTTCACTATTTTCTTTCACTTTTGCCACTAAATTTCTTGTTTGTGCCATGTTTCCCCGTAATAGATTTAGTCCCAAAATGTTATTCAATTTGAGGATTAAAATTTTCTTTAAAATAAAACGTTCGCTTATCTATTTGCCAAGAGAATTTAGCTGGCGTATAATGAATTATGTTGTTAATTAAAGTGTGAAAGGAAAGTTGGAGGTGTTAGTTTAAAACCCGCACTGTGATAAATGTGGTTACATTGTGATTGAATGAGTTTAATATTGTATTATTTTTATTTCTTACTTGTAAAGTTGACCGAACAAATACACCTCCCACACTTTACTTATAAATCAGTATTTGTTATTCGTGTATTTGATCTGAATATAATCACATAAAATAAAATATTTGTTAAATAATACAAGATATTCACACATGAATGCGTGTCTTATCTCGAAGGAGATCCAAATTTTTTTATGGGACAATAGAATTCGAAGGGAATTCATTAAGACAATGGATGATGGGCCTCATGGTCCTCGATACACATGCGAAAATAATAATATAGATTTTTGACAACTGATCCTGATCTCCACAGCAGCTAGTTAATAACATGTGCCATGCAAAATTATTAGTTTGCTACTTGTTAACTTGAAGATATTCTATATGTAATAATGTATATATAAAAATTCTGACAGTTGAGATGCTTCTTTGGTGAAAGAAAGCTGATCAGATCTCGTGGATTTTTCATATCTTTTGAGATGCATATTGGCACCTGCAACACATGGCACAACAAATGAGACCAACAATTGCTAGATATGGTCCTCTTTGCTGGTTATTGAAATGGAACCGTATCCATACTACTGATATCCATATCCAAATAATGACGCGTACAGCTAGGAGATTTGATTGATGCATTGGCAAATGTTGCCTTGTTCCCCTTCATCTTGTTGCAAGCTATAGGTTGGCTCTTTCAATCTTTTATATTACTTGTCCTATCTCGTTGGTCTTTTTTAAATTATTAATCGAGATTTAGGAGTTGTTAACATGATACAATTCCTACTTCTTAGTTTTTTTAGTCCAATAATACGCGTGGAAAAAAACTCTCTTCCCCTAAAACACAAAATACACCACATATATCCCCTTGAATAAGTGGCAAAAAATGCCCAAAAGACACAGAGGCCTGTGGTCTATAGGGGTTGGCCACAGATTAGCCACAAAACATACGGTAGTGGTCTATGGGTGGTGTTGTTTTTTTACTAAGACCACGGCGTAGGTGATCTGTGGCCTCCTCTGACAATAGGCCCCCCCTTCTTTTTTTCCTTTCTCTCCAACCAGCTCATTATATTATTTATTTTAGGCCACTGACAATGGGCTGTGGCCTCCCGAAATCAATTTGACAAAAAAAATAATAATTGCTTTTTGCTGGTTAAATTAATACCAATAGAATACGCATCAAAATCGATTGTGTATTTCATAATTTGTAATAAGCCCTCAAAGAATTTGCAGTCAAGTCCTTTATCATAATTGTTTCCAAGTCCACATTTCGAAGCAAAGAAAACTGGGAAGACCTAGAATACTTCATCTTTTTAAACTTGTTCGTTTTTCAAGTGTGAACAACCTGCAAGTTCAAAACAAAGATAGATAAATTAAACCCCATGCTTTACCAATGAGACATCAAATTGACATCAAATTAAACCACTTCAATCCAATACAAAATGGCCCGGAAATTACACGGATAAACCCAAATTAAAAACTAAAGCAATCACTACCAATTCAGATTTGCAAAATCAAAATCCTCACCAGATGGAGAAGCTGTGCTACATTAATGGACGAAAGCACCTGACAGGCGAACATGAATTCATACGATTTAGAGTCAGAAACACTAACAAATTAACAAATCCATTTCACAGAATTTCACAGAAATTAGATTAGTGATATAAACTACTCACCCTTTCAATTCCAATTCTAGAAGTTACTGCTTTCTTCTCTAGATCTAAACTCTTTCCAAGTAACAAAAAAAAAAAAAGAGAAAAATCTTAGAGAAAGTAGAGAAGGAAGAACAAGTATGGACTAATTAAAGAAAAATGGGGATGAAGGTTAGTGGCAGATCTTGAGGCCATGGGATAGAGGTGTCAATCCGTATTGCTGAGCTCGCTGGTGCTTGAAGGCGATCGGAGAACAAAAGAGAGTTAAGGCGGAGGTGGGTGGTTCAAATGGCAGAGAAAGAAAATGAAGAAAGATAAAGGGATGGAGAAAAAGAGAAGTTGCGGCTGGTGAAGAGGTAAAGTGTCATTAGGGTTTGGGTTGAAGTTATTCTTATATATGGGGACACAATAGGAATTAATATAAGCTTATTTTAGTTATCTACATAGAATTTTCGGGAGAAAGAAAGTGAAAATATAAATATGATCGGCACAAGCAAAAAACACAAATTTAAGGAAAGTTAATGAATTTTATTTTGGATGCCACAGTTTGTTTGTCTGTGGTCGTTTATAATTATTAAATTTTTATTTGGCACAAGAAAAAGCATAAACTAAAGGAAAGTTGTTGAATTTTACTTTGAGATGCCACAGTTGGTTTGTCTGTGGTCTTTATGATTATTAAATTTTTCTTTCTGACAGTTTTTTGAATGAAAGCCACAGGGTACCGTGGTTTGTCCATAATATGTTCTGACAACTCCCAAGGCGGCCACGGAGACACCGTGGTTACTTAAATAATTTGCAAGATGGCCACAGAAGCCCTGTGGTTACCTCACTAAGCCCACTGCTCCGTGGTTATTTTGACAAAAAAAACCACAGAGAAGAAAGCCGTGGATGATTTGGTCCGTGGTCTATAGTCAAATTTCTACCAGTGAGTTGTTTTTCTGATCCCTTTTAATTTCGTTTGAAAGAGTTTTTTAGTAACATTTCTAACGCACCCTAAATAGGTCACTTAATATGCACTAAACTTGAGGTGCTTTATAGAAGACTTTATATCCCTTTCAAAACAGCTATTATAATAACTGACTATAGCTAACAAACGACCGGTCCATTCAGGGATGCTTGTTATGATGAAATTGATATGCTTAACTCTGAAAAGGAAATGAGCCAAATCAATAAGAAGTTGGTAACTGAAGGAGCGTTTGTAATATTGTATATGAAGTGAGTGGTACTAAATTAGAAAATCAAGTCTCCATGGCGGTCTAGTGTCAAAATCACAAATAACAGGGTGCACTTTGCATTTTTTGACAAAGACCATGGACCAAATTGCTAAATTATTTAGTTATTTTTAAAGGAAGGTCGTCTTCTTAGCTTATAGTAAAAACTTCATGTTCTTTTGACCTATGTATATCAATTCATTCAAGACTTCGGTTACCTACAAGGCTCATTTGACCTCAAACATGACCAAAATTGGCCAAATTGCAAACATTTAGGGACCAGCCTGAAAATCGAGTTAGCAACCACCTACGTCAAAATGAATTACTTAAAAATTTAGAATAAGAACTTGTAACTCAGTTAATTACCACTTCCGCAATCATACCGCTTTGATAGAACATCTCATTGCGGACCAGGGGTAATGTGGTAAATCCACATTAATTAGGGGCAACTTTGTGAATTTGAAAAGATGGTGATAAAAAACTTTGATTCCAGCGAAGGTTGAGGCAGACGAAGAGGGAAAAACAACAACGGAAAGAGGAGAAAGAAACGGCTAAATGCACACCTTGTTTGGCAGACTTTGTAGCTCAGTCCCCGCACGCAAACAAAACTCTTCAGCTAAAAACAACACATTTTCAGAAAAAAGTTTCAAGCCCAGCGGACCAATGGCCAGTCTCAAAGTGCCGGAAAATGTTCCTTCTCCGGAACAAGATTGTCAGAGACTCAAAAAAGCCTTTGAAGGTCTTCTTTCTTGTCTCGCATTTCTGAAACGTGATTTGACTCAGTGATGGTTTCATGGCATAAAGTAGATGTCTTTTGACTTTTTATTTGATTTTGGTTCATGGGCCAGTGTTGTTATGAATGTATATCGACGATGGTTTATTTGGAAAAGTTTGTGGCTTTCATTTTCTTGTTTGATTTTGGCTCATGGGGTACTGTTGAATTTGTGAATATATCTAGGGGCTTCAACTTTGCTGGTCAATGAGCTTTCTGGTTCTCTTTATGAATTTTGATGGAATAGTTTGATCTTTTCATGGGTTAGTTTATGATGGGCTGTTACATGTATCAACTCTTTTCTCTTGTCTTGGATGTTGCCGTTGCAAAAGTATAGGTTGGCTGAAGTCGATTGTGATCATTGTCATATAGAAATTTGTCAGCATCATGGGTAATTAAGAGATTAATCGAAGCATCCACACCGCCATATGTGCGTATGATGAGCCTTTATATTTGTGTGTGTATGAATATAATTGAATCCCTTTCCGGCTTGCCATGATTTAAAGCGAATGGAAGAAGTAATGCTTAGTATTTTGGTAAAGGCCTATGTTTCTTTCTCTTGATCTATATCTAGAATAATTAATGAATTTTCTTATATCGCTCTTTCATGAACGGTTTTTGTTGTTTGTTTAACAATTAACAAGTGCTTATGCAAATGGATTTAGGTTTTGGAACGGACGAGGATGGTGTAATATGGATATTAGGACATAGGAATGCAAGCCAGAGGAGGAAAATCAAAGAGACTTATCAACAGCTTTTCAAAAAATCCCTGATTGATGAACTCCATTCTGAACTCTCGGGAGACTTTGGGGTACTTTCTTTAACTCTCGTATGCATGTCATTTCTCATCCACCATTCACACAGGGGCAAAAACTCCTGAGTCTTTTCTTTCGTTTATTTTCAAGACCTTGACATGATATTCATTGAAATGTCATACTAAACTTCTTACATAAGTAGGAAACTGTATATCTGCTAATAACTTACTATTATCTGTTGTTCATTATGTTTCCCTTAATCGATGGTTGTTGTTATTGTTCTTTTGAGTTGTTTAAGATTACCACTCAATTTAATGCATCATTGAGTCGAGCCTGCCTGCATTATCTATTACTTCTCTAATTGGCTGCTTGGATGGCCTTTTTTGCTCTAAACTCTTACTTGGGTTCATTGAGTTGCAAATTTCAATTTTCATAAGAATGTCATGGTACTGTTTTCATTCAGCCATGCTATGCTCTCTGTTTTTCTTTCTGTAACAACTCAAGTAATTGTATGTAACAGAATGCAGTAATTTTGTGGACATATGATCCTCATGAAAGGGATGCTAAGCTGGCAAGAGATGCACTGACAACAAAGAAGAAAGGCATAAAACATCTAAAAGTGATTGTTGAGATAGCATGTGCATCATCTCCTAACCACTTGATGGCAGTGAGGCAGATCTACAGCACACTGTTTGATTGTTCACTTGAGGAGGACATTGCATCCCATGTTTCTCTTCCCCTCAGAAAGGTGAAACCATATTCCCTAGCTCAAGAACATGAGATTCAAATACTTGGTAAATTGTTTTTATTCTGACGCTAAACCAGTAACTTCTTTACTGGTAATGAGCCTAAAAAAATGTGGAGTGGAGAATCTTGAAGTAATTAACTAGTAATCGTAAATTAGTGTTGAAATAAAAATATGCTATGAATATTCTCCCTCCTATTAAAAGATGTCTTTGTGATATCTGACTTTAAGTGACATGCAAGTAATTCTTGACCTTTACAACAAGTGAAGGCACTTAGGTTAGGTCTCAACTTCTCTATTTGCCTTTACTTGTTGGCATAAATCACATATATCATAATGACTACTTTGCAAAGCTATATGTAAATCCTTTTCCTACATTCAGAACAGAAAATTGTTGTTTCGCATTGCTGATGGCCCACTCTTACATCTAAGGTCTAGAGTCTTATCTTCTATTGACTCATAATACGTCGGTTGGCACAGCTTCTGGTTGGTTTAGTTAGCTCCTACAGGTATGACAGACAGCTGGTGGATTTAGGCATTGCCAATTCAGAGGCTTCTAGGCTACATGAAGCCATTGAAACAAAGCAATTCGATCTCGATCATGTTGTTCTGATACTCAGCACTAGGAATTTCTTCCAGCTCAGAGCAACCTTTGAGTGCTATAAGCAAAAGTATGGAAATTCCATTGACCAGGTATTGCATCTACCTTTCTACGTTTACTGATCATAAACCTGACATTCATTCTAATTCGCTCTTTTTTCCTTTGGTACTTGGCCCTTTTGTTTACAGGACATCAAGATTGGTGGCAGTGGTGACCTGCAGTCTCTCTTGATAGCTGTATTTTGGTGCATAGAATCACCCGAGAAATATTTTGCAGAGGTATTTGTTCCATCTACCAACTTATTGTGTTTTTCTTCCAAATCATGTTTGACCAAAAAAAAAAAATGTATGACCCGCCGCACTTAATGAAATATTTTGTAGATGTATTCGTTCCTTCTACCAACTTAATGTAATTTTGAACCACTAGCAGGTCATCAAAGAGTCCATTGTTGGGTTCGGGACAGATGAAGATTCCCTTAATAGAGCCATTGTAACCCGGGCTGAGATTGACATGCTCAAAATCAGAGACGAGTATTCCAAACTGTCCAAAACCAGCCTTGTGAAGGATGTTATAGGTGACACATCAGGGGACTACAAAAACTTTTTGTTGACCTTGGTCGGTGAAAGAATCTGATTCATTCTACCAAGAACCACCTATTATGTTTCAATTAAGACCTCAGATTGCTCCTATAAATCATAATAAAAGTTGTATGATTATGTTGAAAAACTATTGAAGCTTGTGTTCTATTTTGGCTCCAATGACCCTTTGTAAATAACTTCAAATACATCGTCAAAGTAAAAATTGCTTTATGAGTAAGATACATGGTCATTGACAGGATTTGTGAGGTGGCAATCAATGCAATTCTTTGGCAGAAACTGAATATGTTTAAAAGGTACTAGCCTCATCGCACTCGCTACGCGAGTGTGAGAGCCTCTTTTTTTTAGCATAGAAATGAAAATAAAATTGACGGCAACTAAAAGGAACAAAATAAGAATAAAAAAGGGTTATTATCTACAAACCTTCTGATTAGCAAAGATAAAATCGTAGAAGACATCTATAGATAAAAATCTCTAGAATTACAAATCAATTAAAAGAAGCAGCGAAAATGCAATGTGGAATGTGTCGTCATAACCTACAAAATCCAACAGAAAACAAAGCTACTTTTTCATATATGCTCTAAAATTTACCGTTGAAACTACAATTAAAACACCAAAACCATCTGTATAGATGATAAATAGAAATTAGAAAAACATAGGAATGTGATTTTAGAAGTCATCATTGAAGCTAATAGGCATACAGAGGCATACCTATTTTGCACCTGAAATCGTAGTGCTCAAGTTGTTGCTCCATTTTGCATCTGAAACACGAAGTAGGGAAGAATTAGCAAACCCAGGAAAAAAATTAGGCCAAGAAAATCCTTATGGCGTCAGTATCAAATGTACCAAATTTAAACATATACTTTCAACTTGATCAGATCTTATCCGAAAATAACTGCAGACCTAGATATCACTATAATACATTCTGACCACTTGTGGCTCACTTTTGTTTAATTGAGCTTGCCTTTTTATACTGCTGAACAAACCTACACCAAAAATAACATTATTAATAACAAAATCTTTTGAAAGGCGCAAACTTACTAAAATGTAAAACTTCAAAATATGTAATGATTCAACTAATATGAAATGAATGAAGTGTTATAGAGGTTAATTAAATAATTTCGTTAAGTGGTTGTATATCAAATCTAGAGTCTTAAAAAGCAATATTAAAATCAGCATATTCGACTTAACAGCAATTGACAAAGGAATACTGTTGCACTAAACAAATAAGTTATTATAGAAGCACTAATATTTGAGCGAGAACAATAAACTTTACCAATGACAACAATAAACTCTTAAGTAATCGATTGAAGTTGGAAAAGGGAAATTGAAATTAATTGTAAGATACAAACGCACCAGTTGGCTTAAACCACTCATGACAGAAGTGAGGAGCTGGTGAATACAAACACGAAAACACCACCTGAAAAACATGGAAACAAAACATAAGCAAAAAAGCAGAAAACAATACTAATGGAATAAAATACATGTAATTGTTTACTAAACTACTTAAAACACATATAAAGCATACAATGCAGACCTACCTGGAAAAACAGCCACCAAATAAAATTAATAAAACATACAATATGCAATCAAATTAAAACAACTCTGACATGAATAGGAACAAAATTTGACGCAAAAACATACACAGAAATGATGCAACAAAAGGTCAGCTATGGAGCTGTGTGCAATATGAACAAACGCAGGAACCACAGATCCACCTAGAAAAGACGAACAAATGAGATTGTCAATAAAGCATGCAGAAATAAAAAAGTAAAACAGCGGAAATTGGAAAACCCAACCTGAGAAATCGCTGAAGAAGAGCGGAATGTAGAGAAGATAAATCCGCTAACAAGAAAACGATTATGGAGGGGAAAGGAAGAGGAACTTATCTGATAAAATGGTGCCCAAACTACCCGACAAACATTGCCCAAAAAGTCAACCCAATTCTCAACGCAGCAAATGGAGGGAGGAGTTTCGAGTAGCTTGATATCAGGGATGGCAGAGCACACCTACAAATCTAGAGACAGTTTATTAAGGCGAACAGAAAAAGGAAGAAAAAAAAAACAAAAGCATTGAAGAACATCGGACCTAATAAAAATGATTACCCAATGCACTCTGGTAAAGTAAATGCGAGAACTAAACTAAAACCTCATTCTTAGAAAAGAATTAATATTGACATTTAAGCATCACATTGAGCATCACAACAATCAATATCATCTTCCCCAGCTTTATTCTTAACCATTTTGTATTCAAAGAGAATCATCTTTACAATCTGAACACTAACACATCCACAAACTTGCTCATGGATCTTGACAGCACATGATTCTCATATCCTATCTAATCCAACCCAACTTATGCCCATATGTCAGACAATTATATGATGCGCTGACTTAAGAAACCAATAGCATTCAAAAACCGGAAGATATTCAAGACAAAGGAAGCGAAGTGGTATACCTGTAGATCATGGTAGGGTGTGAAAAAGTCGATGGTATACCTGTAGCATGTTTTTCCACAATTAAGGTAGATCATGGTAAGGTGTGACAAACTCGCACCACCAACCCTAGCATGTTTTTCCACAATTAAGCACAGAAAACAGATCTCAATCAAGTTTAATAGTTGTATCTCCTATTCTAACATAATATGCAATTTTGTACCATTGTTTCAAATAGATGCTGGAATGGCCAAGTCATTCTTGAAAATGTAAAAATTTAAGAGAAATCCTTACCTTCGTAAAATTGGGGACATAAACATAATTGGAACATTTGAAAGCTGAAACTTCACAAAGTAAGAAAAAAGGAAATGGGGAATAGTATTATGATTTGGTGCAGATTATCAGAAACATACTAAGCAAGAACATTGAAGATGATCAAATACTTCGTGGAAAAGAAAATTAAACAATTCGCTGAGTACAATATGAAAACTGCGAAATACCTAATCAAGCATTAAATTGGAGGATACAATCACTGCTTAGAAGCTGCCTCGAAATATTTCTTCACGGAAAATCAGAAACTGCAATTGAAAAACAAAAATAGAAATTAGAAGACAAAACATTTAGAAAATTTATATAGAAAGATCTTTCATGAATCTGTGGAAACCTCGAATCCAATTCCAAGAAATTGTGGCAACCTTCAATCTGTTTCAATCCATTCGACTCTTCTAAATAAATAAGTAACTTAAGACTCACACTTTGCATATAGGCAATCCATCATTCAGTTTTCAAGTCCAACTGCATAAAGCGAAAATTAAACAACTGTCAAACTATAAGCAATACATAATTTTCTACCAATCTATAGCTTTCTTTAGCTTATGAAAAAGGAACTTCAACCACACATACAAAAACGGCTAAATTTTTGACTTGATCAAGTCAGCTCAAATTCTACATGAGAAAACCAAATGCCTAGAGCAAACAATTACTGTGAAACACTGACCTTGCTATGAACAGAGAAACTGATGAAGATGGCATCAACCAAAACCCAATAAGGCGATCCCAATGCAGTGCTGTGCTTGAACAAAACCCGAAGAAACAGTTGACCTAAATTACAAAACCAAAAATAATCATGCTAAACCAATGAATAACCATAACTACCAAATCATAATTAAAATTTCAATACAAAATCTTAATACTTCAGAGAGCATAGCCCAATCAAAATACAAAAAATTCATCAACCCAGATGATAATACAACAATTCACTCACTACCCAATACCGAAATTTCCATTAGCCCTAACATACATGAAAGAATGATCCAAAAGAACCTACCTTTGGTTTAACCGAAAAACCGGAACCACACCGCCGGCCGAATAGCAGCTTCCAAACAGCAAAAGAACACCTACAAATCATGAAGAAAAAGGACATGATTAAATAAGCATAGATTAAAACGGAGAAAGCTCTAAGAAAATTAAGAAGAACACGGAAAAATTCGCGGACCAAAGCAACAACCAGTAAACTCGAAACACCAAAAATGAGACCGGAGAAAAACATAGAGAAGAAAACAAACAAATCGATGTGAGAGATGCGAACGGAGAACAATCAAACCTGGGAAATGAAATTGGGCGAAAGCTTTGAGATGAAATTTTCAGGGAATTAGAGTGAGAGAGAGAGAGGCAGAACGGCGAAGGAAAGAGAGAGGCAGAGCTCTCTGGAGGCGTCTCGAGCCTTCCGGCTCTTCTGCTGGTTTCCATCGTTTGTTTTTAGTTTGATGGAGTAGGGCAGAACCGGTATTGTTCTGTTCTTAGGAAGAGGGCTGGCGTTTTTAGTGAGGGCAAAAGCGTAATTTCAATGTTCATGTGCTGGGACTGTTCCTAAGTACAGTGGAATTTGGCTATTCGCTTTGTAATATAGATAATTAAAAGAAAACAATCACCCCCAAAACCCCCCCACCCAAGAACAAATACTTCAACGTTTGTTGGTGGTGCTCATTGCTCATTACAATTTGTATAGTAAAAACCGTGGTCCAATATCCAATTGGAAACAAAAGAAGTTACATCAGGCTAGAATGGAACTGCGAAAGGCAATGCATATAAGCCGCCAGCATCGGGCAACAACTTAGCTTGTGGTGGCCACATAGTGGTGCTTCTACAACCCAGGACTTGATTGGTAGGTCCACATTCTTGGTTATGCTGCCTCTTCTGAAAAAGCCATTCTTGATCATCGTTAAAAGAAACATGAAGTGGCAGTGGCACCCAATTCTCAATTAGATTTTCATACAGTGAAGGAGTGTTTTCTCTCTTTTGACGTTTCGCTTGGGGCCCCTCCAGTGTTGTTGAACAAGAAACCTGTTGCTCAAGTCTTGCAGCAGGCTCCACAAGTTTTGCATTTGTCTCTGCACTAGGTTGTTGGGGTGCAGCAACAGTGCCTGGCCTTCCCGCAGGAGGGCAGTATGTCCTTCCAGAAGGGGTGCCCACAACTGCCTGTTCACTTGGCTTTCGCAGGTTGAGGCGAAAGATCATAGGCCTTTTCACTTGGCTCTCACTTTTGCTCTTGTCAAGTGGTTCATCATCATTTTTCTCACTTGTTTTGATTTTCTTACTCGGATTAACAAGGGTTTGTTCCTGAGTAGTGTTGGAGGCGTTCCATGGCCAATTCATGGACCTGGACTTCACTACTTGGAAGCCCATTCTATCAACACCAATTTACAAACCCCCAAATTACCAACACAACACAACCCAGATTCTCAAAGTTGAAATCTTTCGCCCTTTTTTTCAATAAACCCTATGAAATCAACAAAACCCAGAAATTATTGAAACCCAAATCGATCGAGGGTCGATGAAACAAACCTCAGAAAGACACGATTGGATTCAAATTGGCCGAAAGCTTCAAGCTTTGAGGTTTGGACCCAATTGGGATCGACTCGATTCGATTCTCGTCGGAAAGCCCAGTAAATTCCGACTCTCAACGAACCATCGGAGAAAACAGAGACCGTGATTCGTTGAAACCCTAATTATCTATAACAATGTTTGATCGGAAGGAGATTTTGAGATTTGGTTTCGTCGCAGAGAGAATAGCGAACAAATGAAAGTGAGCTACTCTTTTATATCTTTTGATTATTGCGTTGGTAATACGCGATGCGGCATCTCCCATTAATCTGGGCCGTTGATCATCTCCAATCAATTCCCAAGTCCATAAGGAAAACTTCAATCAATTCCCAAATCCATACGGAAAACTCCAGTCAATTCCCAAATTCATAAGGAAAACACCAATCAATTCCCAAATCCATACGGAAAACTCCAGTCAATTCCCAAATCCATATGAAAATCTCCAATCAATTCCCAAATCAAATAGGAAAACTAGCCCCTATATATAACCTTATGTAGGTACTTGTTCAAAACCCAAATTAGCTACTTGTTCAAAATCAAAGCTACTACGTGTCTAATATTCTTCATTTGATCCATTTCCAAATCCATAAGGAAAAAACTCCAATCAATTCCCACATCCAGTAGGAAAACTAGCCCCTAAACACAAATTAGATTCGATCCATTCCCAAATCCATAAGGGAAAACTCCAATCAATTCCCAAATCAAATTGGAAAACTTGCCCCTATATATAAAACCATATCTCTTATATATAACCTGTTCAAAACACTAATTAGCTACTTGTTCAAAATCACAGCTACTACGTATCCAATATTCTTCATTCGAGTTTTTAATATGGAACCTTTGTCTCCCATCTACGATATTATATCTTCCTCTTTCGACTTTGAATTTCGAGAAATCACCACCCAACTCGAAAGCCCTAATGTCCTCAACCTTCCATCATCATCGGTCAACCCGGTTCCGGTTCAACTCCTATTGAAGTTTGTTCTCCATAGGAAGCACAAATACACCACGTACGGTTTTCCAGTTGGCCCCAGGAACACAATCACCGATAGCGAATTTGAGGAAACCATAGAAAAAAGCCTCCAAATCGACATGCATGTGTTAAGGAAGTGCAATGATAAGGCGCAAGAAATCATCTCCAACATGCTAGTGTTTTTCGGAGTCGAAAAAAAAGACGTACATTGACATGAAACAACGAAGATATGGGTATCGTACTGTGTTTTATCAAATCCAAAGGAGGGAAATAATTGTTCCGGCAGAGACGGGAATGGTGCCGGCGAGTGAGGCGTCAATTTTGAAGGTGTTGAAGAGGGTTCGAGGTGAAGAAGAAGAAAAAGAAGAAGAATCGCCGTGTGATCATCATCGGGAGAAGAGGAGGAGGACTAATGTACACGAACGCTCTTGCTGCTGCACGATTTGTATGGAGGAGTTTGAGGAAGGATCGGAACAAGTGGTTTCGAAGATGCCTTGTGAGCATGTATTTCACCATGAGTGTATTGTTACATGGCTCAAGCAGAGTCATTACTGCCCGCTTTGTCGGTTCCAAGTATCCACGATCGATTGAAGGAATAATGTTTTTTATTTGTTTCATATTACTCAATCAATATAAGATTTTTCATTTAGTTTAAGCAAAGTCATTAATGCCCCCTTTGTCGATTCGAAGTATCCACGATGATGACAATCAGGGCCGGTCCTGAGATTTCGAAGGCCCTGTACGATTTTTAAAATGAGACCTTATATGCTAAAGTACAAGACTCCATTTTTTTGTTGTATGCCTTGAACATATTATATAAACCAAAGTCAATATATGAAAAATCAACTACCATTCGAGAACAATATGAAATTAAAATCTTAGACTTAGAAATCGACAAAGTAATATTATTACAGTTAGAAGAAAAAAAATGAGCTCCTTATGTGCTCCGTAAGCAACTGAAAAACTAAAATACTATAATGTCGAAGAAAAATCCATTCAAGAAATAGATTAAATTTACGAGAATTTATCATATATATATTTAGCAACAAGCATCAAAAAACGTATGAACTACAAAATAATCAACTTTTATAAAGTACAGATTGAAGGAAGGGAATTAATCTACATATGGATACCAATCGCAAGGAAATTATTAAGGCATGTTTGAAGTTCTAGAATAAATATTAAATTTTTGAATTTGAATTCATATCATCGATTTCAATCACGACCTTGTTTAGTTTGGGGGCTGAATAAGTTCTTGAACATAAGTCATTGTTGTTGTTATTGTTGAATTCAAGTCTCATGTCTTGGGTCTATTAGGTTTTGATTTCAAATTAAATTTATCTCAAGTCTTAAGAAAAGAAAAATTAAAAAAGCAAAAAATAAGATCTGCCATGAGGTATCGAACCCAAGTGGCGGGTAAAGAAAAACACGCATGCACTACCGCTGGACCAAAGTTAGCACCATGATCTTACAAGGCCAGAAAATTTATATATTATATATATATAGAAGGAAATTTTTTTTTGGGCCCCTAAAACTCAGGGGCCCTGTACCATGGCACCGCCTGCACTCCCTCAGGGCCGGCCCTGATGACAATAATGTATTTCTCTTATTATTTGATGTCGTTAGATCAATCTAAGAGCATCTCCATCCGAACCTTCAATTCCTATGTGGCATGCTGACAAGGATAAAATTGACGTCATCTATCATCCATCCGAAACTTTAAAATCTGATGTGGAATAACTTGATGTTATAATTGACATCATGTCAATTTGCATTGTTCTAGACTATTTATTGCTATAGTTGCATTCTATTGGTTGTTGGTCCTATGTTTTTTTATCTAATGTATTCTATTGGTTACAATTTTGACATATCGGTTGGACGAAAATATTAGTTAAAATGTTATTTTGCCACATCACTATAAAAATGAAAATTGATGTTATTTATTTGACATCTCCATTGGAGATGCTCTAAGTCTTTTCATTTGTCCCATTCTATACAAATCGTAATATTTTTCTGTACCATGTTCCACATTCCTCAACGTTTGGATTTCACTAAAACTTAAACGTAAACCTTATCACCTTAATTATTAAGAAAGTTGCATTTGTATATACTATAATTTTTTTTTTCAAAAGCTTCAATTTGGAAAAAAAAAAAATGTAACATTTCTCAAGAAAAAAAGAATAAGATTGTAACATGTTGTATCCAAGTATTAAAATTTCGATTTCAATGAAAATTTCGGTAGCAAAAATTTATGGAAATTTTGGAAAAAAATTTTGATTTCGAAGGAAATTTCGGCAAAGAAGAAGACGAAAAACATACTATAAAACCTATAAATTAATGTTTTTACTTTCTATAGGCTCTAAAATCAACAAATAATGCAATTTAACATTTAAGCTATGTAACATTGTCCATGGATTAACTTTTATATACATAAGGGAGAAGAATTCGTGTTTTATATTCAATTAAGCTATCAATTAGTTTGTTAGCTATGTAAAGCATAAATGAATTCTTATCTGTAGTTTGTTAGCTAAATAATTGATAGTGGAAGTGGTAGAGAGAAGCTATGTGAATCATACAGCAATTCGTACAATTCTTACTTATTGTTTGTTAGCTAAATAATTGACAATGCAGGTGGTGGAAGAAGCTATGTAAAACATAAAGTAATTCTTACCTATTGTTAGAAGAAAAATATATGTACAATGCATACATGTCTTTATTTTTTTGGTAGCTATGTAATTGAGAATGTGAAGATGGTGGAATATTAAAAGATTGAATTAAAGTAACAAAAATAAAAGATTGAATTGAATTGAAGTGACAAAAAACAACATATTCAGCAAAGACTACATCGAACTTTCACTGAAATTGTACCGAAATTTGAAATCGTGTTTGTTTTTGGATCTTTCTGATGGAGCTTGCTTGCTCTTTGCTTGCACATTGAAGTTTGGGTATTTTTATGGCCAAGCATGTTCAAGTGTAATAGTTCTATTACTATTTACTAATTTTTTTTAAAATTTGGTACTTCTGGGTTCTTTAGAAACTATAAGGAATCAGAATGTTTTTTGGCTCCTAATTTTCCAGGAAATCTCTTTCTAGGTATTAGCTGTTGTGATGCAATTCAGCTTAAATTTTTTGCAATTTCTACTTTGATTCTAGGGTTTCAGATTAAGAGTTATGATTTCTGTTGATTTCGTTTCTGTTTGGACTCGGCACTAGCTAGCTGATGATTTCATTTGCTTTGTTTGATGGAAACTAGCTTAGTTCTCAACTGATCGGAACCATGGTACCATTATCAACACACAACAGAGCCACCATTGTTGTACAACGAGAAAGCTTCAGAAAAGAGAGAATAGAAGAGAGAGAAGAGAGCTTTCGGGAATCAACTATATTGCTTAACAACTCAACAACTCATTACAACATGATTAGCTGCTTTTATAGTGTTGACTCCCTATAACTAACTCAGTCCAGCTGTGATAAATACAAGCTACCGTATTCTACTGTATACTATACTGTATACTTGCTCACTTACACCATATACTAGCTAACACCCTCCCTCAATCTCATGCTCTCAGGGACACAAGAGAAGGAGAGTCCCGAAAGGAAAAGAAACTGTGGGGAGTGAAGACCCTTGGTGAAGATGTCAGCAACCTGTTTGGAACTCGGAACATGGTGAACAACCAGATCTTTGCGTTGCACTCGTTCACGCACGAAGTGTACATCGACTTCAACGTGCTTGGTTCGCCCATGGAAAACTGGATTATGCGCCAGCGCAATCGCTGAGATGTTGTCACACCAGATCACCGGTGGGTGCCTCAAATAGAGGTGCATATCACACAGGAGCTGACGAACCCAGTGTAGTTCGCAAGCAGTTTGAGCAAGAGCTCGATATTCAGCTTCGGTCGATGAACGAGAAACGGTAGCCTGTTTCTTAGCACCCCAGGAAATAGGATTGCGGCCTAAGTAAAGCACGAAACCAGTGGTACTACGTCGATCATTCGGGTCCCCAGCCCAATCAGCATCGGTGAAGGCGTGTAGGTCCAAAAAACCTTTAGAGTAATCAAGGCCATAGCTCATCGTGCCCCGTAGATACCGCAAGATCCTCTTGGCCGCCATCAAGTGTGCTCTGGTGGGGGAATGCATGAACTGACACACAGAATTGACAGCAAATGCAATCTCAGGGCGAGTAAAGGTGAGATATTGTAAGGCACCAACCACACTGCGATAGGGAGAGGGGTCTGACAAGAGGTCTCCATCAAATTTCAACAGCTTTTGATCTGGAACGATAGGTGTGGGACAAGAGTTGCTCTGAAGCATGCCAACCTTTCTCAGTAGCTCAGTGACATATCTATGTTGATGAATGAACAAACCAGTGGATGTGTACTTGATTTCAACACCCAAAAAATAGGAAAGAGGTCCTAGATCCTTCATGTCAAACTCCTGCTGTAGCATGAACACGAGCGGAGCAATCGCTGAAGTGCTATTACCAGTAACTATGATGTCGTCCACATAGAGCAGGAGGTAGACCAAGTTAGAACCAGCTTGCAGAACAAACAGGGAACTATCTGACACGGATTGAGTGAATCCCAATCCCAGCAAATGAGTTGTGAAGCGCTCATTCCATGCGCGCGGGGCCTGTTTCAGTCCATAAAGTGACTTTTCCAGCTTGCACACTAAATGACTGTTATGTTGATCAACAAACCCTGGAGGTTGCTCCATGTACACTTCCTCATTCAAATAGCCATGTAAAAAGGCATTCTTCACATCCAACTGTTGTAACCTCCACCCAAAGTGAGCTGCAAGTGCTAATACGAGTCTCACAGTGGTGTGTTTGACCACTGGACTGAAAGTCTCCTCAAAGTCAATGCCCTCTTCCTGCAAATAGCCCTTGGCTACAAGCCGTGCCTTGTGCCGAGCTACTGATCCATCAGCATTAGTTTTCAATTTGAAAACCCATTTGCAGCCTACAAGACTTCTGTTGGGTGGCTTGGGAACTAGGATCCAGGTCTTCTGTTTCATAAGAGCATCATATTCTTCATTCATGGCCTGATGCCACTCGGGGACTCGCAGAGCTTGTTTGTAAGTGGTTGGCTCACAAAGAGTTGCAGCAAGAGGTGAGACATGCACTTCAAGGGCATTCTTCTTAACAATAAGAGCCTTCTTCTTTACAATGCCATTTTTAGCTCTAGTCCTCATGGGGTGGACATTTGTTGCTGGTACTGATGGGGTTGCTGCTTGATGGTGGTCAGCTGAATTGACGGGAGATGGCACTAGATTATCAACAGGTACATCAACTGAAGCTGCTACTGTTGAGACTAAAGGGGTGGTTTCTGCTGCAACTTCTTCAATAACAGTGGGATTCAGTGCACTACTAACTGGTGTGACAAGGGCTGGAGGATCTGCATTGGGGGTGATACCAGTGGGCTGGAAAGATACAAAAGTATTTGGTCCAGTAGATAACCTAGCAGTATGAACATGATCTTGTGTAGCCTTAATTTGAGCATAAGGAAAAACAGTCTCATCAAAAATAACATGTCTAGATATATATGTCTTTCCTGATGTCACCTCATAGCATAGGTAGCCCTTGTACTCATGCGTATAACCAATAAAGACACACTGAGTTGTTCTATTTTGAAGCTTATTCTGAGCATAGTCTCGCAAATATGGATAACATGCACACCCAAGAACTTTCAACTGAAGAAGATCAGGAATACCACCATTAAGTAGTTCATAAGGAGATTTCATACCTAGGATTGATGTGGGCATTCTGTTGATAAGGAAATTGGCGGTGGAGACACCATGAAACCAGAACTTGAGTGGTAAGGATGCTGTCTGCAGTAGTGCTATAGAGGTTTCAACAATGTGTCTGTGCTTCCTTTCTGCCAAGCCATTCTGCTGAGGAGTGTAGGGACACGACTTCTGGTGTAAAATCCCATGAGAATCAAAGAACTCCTGCATCCGTTTATTAACAAATTCCCCCCCACCATCACTCTGAAAAACTCTGATAGGCTTAGAGTAATAATTTGCAACATAGGCATGAAACTTCACAAATTGATCAAACACTTCTGATTTATTCATTAGTGGATAAATCCAGCTGAATCTGGTACAATCATCTATGAACACCACGTAGTATCTGTAACCACCAACAGAAGCTACAGGACTAGGACCCCAGACATCTGAATGAACTTTATGAAAAGGAACTACAGCTCTCTGAGCACTATCATCAAAGGATAACCTACACATTTTTCCCTTCAAGCAAGGTTGACATACACTTGTATCATCATCAGGCCTACACTCCAAGTCTAATGTTTTCAACATGTGAGACACTACATTGTTCGTTGGATGACCCAACCGAAGATGCCAGAGCTGAGAATCGACCTTCTTTCCCAAGAGGGCTATCTTTCGAACAGCCTCAGACACTGGTTTAAAAGAGGTTGGGATGGGATACAGGCCATCAATGGTCAGCCCGTGATATAGAACATTGCCCTGTTTGTCCTGAATATCAAAGTAAAAGGCATCAAGAAGTAGTTGACAATTGTTTTCCAAGCAGAACCGACTAATCGAAAGCAGATTATGCTTGATATGTGGCACATGCAGGACATGAGTGAGACTAAAAACATGGTTACCATGAGAGATATATGCATAACCAGCGTTAGATATTTTGAGGGCCTCACCATTACCCACTGTTACAGATTCATTAGCCAAGACTGGTTTGAGGCCTTGAAGATTGGTTACATCCGCAGTCATATGATGAGTAGCTCCGCTATCAGCCAGCCACACATTAGGATCTTCATATGGCACTGAACTCATAGCTGTGAAAGCTTGTGCTGGAGGGGCTTTGCCTTGACTAGCAAAGTTGTGTCTCTGAGGGCAATCTGCAGCACTATGATACATTTGACTGCATATCTGACATGTAACTGGTGGAGTACTAGGCTGTTGTGGGGCTGAGGGTACCGAACGGGGAACAGAGACAGGACGAGAGCTAGTATTGCCTCCAAGATTACCAGAGAACTGACTATAACCCCCAGAAAGTTATCAGCAAACTGCGCCGTTGCCACTATGACTCCCAGACCCCCATGATAATCAGTAGCAATGTTGGATCTTCCTCCAAAAGAACCATTGCTAGGCACACTATACTGCTTCAGAAGGACAATCTTTAGCTTGGTGACCATAACCACCGCAAGTAAAGCAATTGCCATGAAAGATACCAGGTACATTTTGAAACTGCATATTGGGATTACTATTCTGATTATGACCATACCCTCCTCCACGACCTCCTCTAGGGTGCTTGCCTCGACCTCTTCCTTGCCCCATACCCTCATTATATCTCTGTGGAGTATTAGCAAAGTCATCACTAAACTGCTGGAGGCGTTGTTGAGAGGAACTAGACAGATTAGCCTGAGCCACCATCGCTGTGAGCAGTGGGGCAGAGTAGTTTGCAGGAAGCCTCAGTAAATCGGACTCCTCTGCAAGAAGTAGGCTACGCAGTTCTTGCAAAGTCACAGCAACAGGGCGAGCACGAATGTGGGACTTGAAAGGCTGGTACTCTCAGGAAGACCATTCAGAGTAACATGCATGACTTCCTTATCAGTCACCGTAACCCCTACCAATGCCAATTTTTGTCGAGCCACCTTAACTCGACTTACATACACTTCAATACTATCTGAGCCCTTTTGCAATGCCTGAAATTCATTACGAAGCTGCATAACACTAGCTTCTGAAACATCAGAGTACCTTGCCTGAAGAGCTAGCCAGGCAGCTCAGCAAGACTCACAATTCATGACTTCAGAGAATGCTGATGCACTTAAACTTGCAATTATACCATTCAAAATAGTAGTATCATTATCGACCCAAATGGAATAAGCATCTGGTGCTGCACTACGATCAGGACATTTAGTAGTACCATCAAGATAGCCTAAAACATGTAGACTGCGAAAGAGTCTCTGAATCTTGATACTCCAAGAAAGGTAATTACTATCATCAAGCTTCTCACACAAGAACTCAGATACATGTTTCAAAAACTCCATTGGCTTCAGTCGTTCAGTCGTCATGACTCACAATTAGGGCTAAATTCGTGAAAAATTGGGGAAAACTTTGTCACAAGAAATCTCAACAATCACAGAGAGACTACACACTTCAATACCCGAAGCAACCACTTGAGCACAGAATCGAAGGAAAATTCGAGAGAAACCAGAGAAAATCAACCAAACAACAACTAGAGCAAGAAGCCGAGTCAAGAAATTGAGCAAAGAAGAAGACACTTAGCTCAAGAACACTAGATCGTCATCAGAAAGACGATTGGAGCTTCGTCGAAGAAGACGACCAGAGAGGCGAAGAGATTCAGCTCAAGAACACCGGATCGGAGAGAACGATCGGAAGCTTCGTCGGAGAAGACGACCGGAGTCCGACGAACATCAGAGAGCAGCGGCACAGAGCGGCGGATCACGGCTCTGATACCATGATCGGAACCATGGTACCATTATCAACACACAACAGAGCCACCATTGTTGTACAACGAGAAAGCTTCAGAAAAGAGAGAATAGAAGAGAGAGAAGAGAGCTTTCGGGAATCAACTATATTGCTTAACAACTCAACAACTCATTACAACATGATTAGCTGCTTTTATAGTGTTGACTCCCTATAACTAACTCAGTCCAGCTGTGATAAATACAAGCTACCGTATTCTACTGTATACTATACTGTATACTTGCTCACTTACACCATATACTAGCTAACACATCAACATGGGTTAATGGGTTGGCTCTTGCAATTGGTACTCTTTTATCAATTCTTCCTAATCTCCCATCAATTTCTTGCTTCTTGATTGCATTTGGGTGGTGTTAACCATTTGTGCTGTTGGTTATGTTTGGGCGTTGTTGTGGATGCTTTCAATTTTGAGTTGATAGGTTAGTAAGAGCTAGTCATGGTGCTTAGTATGTGAAATTGAGTGTTTCTATTTTGTGTTCTGATACATAGATTCAACAATTATTGAATTAAGAGTGCTTGTACAAGCGATTGTCTTCGGCTTTCACAATCAATTGTTTGTTCTATCTCCAAAGGTTAGTTTTGTGTAGCTTGAATTAGTTCAAATGGTATACTTCTCTACGTACACACTGCTTGTCTTCTCTTTGTGGTAGTCTATTTATGTCATTGATGACTACAACTTAGATTGAAGATGAAGCGGCAGAATGGTCAGCTTCAATTATTGATTGCAGCAGGGGCAGCGAAGTTTGTATGGGTTGAGGCAAGTGGTGACCCAAGAAGGTGCTTGCTGATGACGAGAGGAGGTAGAGAAAGAAAGAGAGGATCGTATGCGTTGTGCAGAGGAAAGAAGGGCAATATACACATCGAGAATAGAGGAGCAGTAGATGAGAAATACTGAAATATACCAATAACTCATTCATTCTCACTTTTTGCACAATTTTCATATGAATCGTGTACACACATTCAGGTACATCAAAATATTGTGACAAATCAAATACAAAATACTCCAATCCTACATTGTAAAATATTACAACATCTCATGTGTAAATTCCCATGTTCTCTTCTTCCTGCTTGTCTTTGGTTCCTCATTTGCTTCTCCATTTTTAGCTCTCTTTTTTTGTGATTCCTCCCTTTTGTTCCTCTTTGGTGTTAGAAGAACTCATTGGAAAGAACTGATTACAGAAAAATTAGAATTCTTGACAGTGCAGAAAGTGGTCTCTATAATTGCATATCTGTCTGTTATAAGCATCATCTGCAATACAAACATAACTCTAAGTATGAGTGTTTCTCTTAAATGTAAGAAATCTTCCTTTATGTGAGTGCTAGATGATCAATCATGTAATATATTGGACCAAGTACATTGGAGTCTTAATGAGCCCAATAATCATTAATGGACTTATGTGTTTTAGTAAGTCATAGTTTACTTGTTGTGTGAAGATATTAAAAGGCCTATATAGTAAGTAGGTCGGCTAATCGATAATAGGTCTGATTTGCCCTTTACCCTAATACTCTATATAAAGGTTGTCCCTGCTCTCATAGTAATAGCTTAAGATATGCCAAACCCTATTTGTGGCTTAAGCATGTCGTCTAAAGAGAGTAGAAGACATTCTTCGTGGCGCGTCATCCATGTCTTCTTCGATCCTTCCTCTTGTTCTACAATATGGAGAATTCGGTTGGTATGTACTATTGTGTGTTCGAGGTAATATCTTATGTATTTGTATATTATTGATATCATCTGTAATCTTATGTGTTAATTGACGATCAAGAGTGTAAGCTTACTCTTACATTAAAAGCACCAACAATTGATGAATGCAACAAGAGGAACCTTAATTCTCCCAAGAATAACAATAGAGTGACAAAATTGCATAATCTGGATCAACAAAAATACAGACTAACTTAACAAGAAACTCCAGAATTATTGAAAGAGTAAGATCTCAGTAGTAGTAAAATCAGAATAGTCACCCAAAGCAAATTTCGCTTTCCAATAGAAAATAGCAAATACCCAGATGCTATTTTTCCTAGTTTAGAGGAATTCAAGGCTATTTCACTAATTGATTGGCTGAAATCAAAAGCGTAGAAATGAAGAATACAATAAGATAAGCATACAATGCTGACAATTAGTTCTAGGGTCTAACAATGAATACCTGATTCCTTCTCTTGGTCGAACAAGCGGAGTACCTCTGACTAATCGTTGTTCTCGCCATCTCTTTCTATCTCTTGCAGCTCCATGGGCATTTCCGTTGTTTGGCTCGTTTCAGAGTAACAACCCATCGGGAATTGTTACCGCGCGTCAATAAAGCCCTGAATCCGCTTGTCCTTGGGAGGTCGTCGTCATCGTCAGCGGCGTAGGCGGCGCGGGCCTCTCTTCCTTTTGCTGTGTACTTGACAATTTGCCGTCGAGTGCACCAAAACTCAAAATTTTCTTCAAATCTGGTTGGATTCAACCCTAAACCTCATTATATACTACTCCCAATTGCTCCCAGGTGTCGACTCTTTCCTCTCCAAGTCGACACTTTTTCAATCTCTGTGCGAGGAATATGCCTACATAGGCACTTCTTCACTGGATTTTGGCAGCACTTATTATACCTTTTGCCCTGGCAACTCAGTTTGATATCCCTTTTGCTTCCGGTAAATCTATTTGTATCCCATCTGTCCCCTATAACTCATTTTTTGGGAATTTTTGCATTTTTTCCGTTAACTTAACTATTTCAGTTAAGTTTGCTGACGTGGCATGTCCACGTTAGCTTAAAAAATATTTTTTATTTTTATTTTTATTTTTATTTTAAAAAAAGTTAAAAAAATTTAGTAATTTTTTTTTTGAATTTTTAAAAAAATTTCCCACATACAAAGTATTTACTTGTATTCCAAATTTGTACACTAGTATGTGGGAAATATTTATAAAAAAAAATAAAAAAAATTACTTTTTAAACAAATTTTAAACTCTTTTTTTTAGGCTATGTGCGTGGAAACAATAAATTTTTAATTTTTTTTTTAAAATTTCTCACATACAAACAATTTGTTTGTATACCAAATCTATCCACTATTGGAATACAAGTAAATTGTTTGTATGTGGGAAATTTTAAAAAAATTTTAAAATTAATTGGTAAAAAGTATATTTTAAAAAAATTAAAAATTATTTTTTTTAAGGTGACGGGACAGCTGACGTGGACATGTCACGTCAGCAAACTTAACTGAAACAATTAAGTTAAATGAAAAGACTCAAAAATTCCCCAAAAATGAGTTGCAGGGGGCAGATGGGATACAAATAGAGTTGCAGGGGGCAAAAGGGATTTCAAAATGAGTTGCAGAGGGCAAAAGGGATAATAAGTGTTTTGGCAGCTAGTTGGAGTGCCTACCTCCTCTCTTGGAAGCAAGGAACAAAATTTCTATAAAATTGCGGGACCGAAACTACTGAAATTTACCGAAATCTACCGAAATTTACCAAAATTTACCAAAATTTCCATTAGAACCGAAATTTTAATCCTTGCTTGGAAGTCGGCACTTCTCAATTTTTTCCTTCTGCTTAAGTGCCTGCTTTAGCAAGTGGAACAAATTGCCACCTCAAGGCCAAATTTTAGACTGGTTTTGAATCCGCACTTAACCGAAGAAAAATCGTTTGTTCCTTATATTATTACTCAACTTCCAAACCAAAACATATCATAGTAGCCAGTAAAACAAGGACGTATATTTTCTGTTCCAAAAATTATGTTGCACTTTTGTTCCATTTCTAATTGCTTGACACGTGTCCCACTTATTACCCTCAAACTAACCCTTGTAACTTATGACAAACTCACCCACTTTTGCTCCATCTCTCCAGCCACCCACCGAGCCCCGCCGACTCCCCAATCGCCAAGATCACACGACCACTATGATCAGTCATATTTCGGCACGAAAGAGCCAGAGGGATTGAAGGCGGCTTCGGCGACGATGCACTCGCCAGTCAAAGTTCAATCTTTTCCCTTATCTGAAACCAAATATCTGAACTTTGCTCTACACAATTGAATCCAACAACTGCAACAAGCAAAAAACAACCCAACACAGATCTTGCAAGTATTTTATCTTCAATCCAATTTTCTCAATAAAGCCAAAAATCCAAATGAAAAAACAAGCAAAACCCAATAGATTGTTTCCAAAACCAAATCAAAATCCAACAAGCACAATAAAAAAAAATAAAAATAAAAAAGAGTTTTCTCGCCTGGGTTCACCACTAAACTTGGCTCAAATAAACCCCAGAATCTTAATCCTCAACCATAGGATTTCCACTTTTCCAACTCCTTCCAATCTCATTTTCTCTCTCATCGCCAACTCTTTTGGAAACCCCTTCCAATCTCCTTTTCTCTCTCATAAGCAACCTTCCACACAAAGCAGCAACATTGTCGGACCCGCCTTCAACCCCTCCGGCTCCTTTGGCCGGCATACGACTAATCATGGTCGTGTGATCTTGGCAATAGGGGAGTTGACGGGACTTGGTGGCTGGAGAGATGGAGCAAAAGTGGGTGAGTTTGTCATAAGTTACCACGGTTAGTTTGAGGGTAATAAGACCCTCTCCAATGGTAAATGTCAAAAACTCAAATTTGACACCACAAAATACAACTATTCATCTATACGGATTTGATATTACTCCCAATGCTAGTAGACTCAAATTTGACTTTATGGTTTAACCTTAATTTTTTTCGATTGAACTTTTTTCATAAGTTAATTTTTAACCAGAGTTTTGTAAATTAATTTTATGAACATTTCGACCTAAAAAAATTCAAAATCCAAATTTTTTTTTTGTCATTCGGTGTAAGGCCGAGTTTTAACGAGTGGTGTAAAAAAAATTAAATCTGACCATTGGATATCCAACGGTCAGTTAATCTCAGCTATTCATTACACTCACATGGTACACTACTATATACACAATGAATTTAAATTTCTAATCACGTGGGCCCAGCGGTCCCCCTAATATAAATATATAAAACAAAAAACTTTTTTTTTTTGCCCCTTGGGCCCCCACCCATGTGGGCCTTTCTCTTTTGAGTCCCAAAATACATGAGTTTTGGGCAAGGTTCAAAATTTCGGCCGAAATACCGAAATTTCGGTAATTTTGGAGTATCGAAATTTTAATCGGGGTATGTCTCAATATCATCGGAAAAAGATCGAAATTTCGGTAATTTCGGTGAAATTTCGGAAATATGTTGGAAATTTCGGTACAATTTCAGTGAAATTTTGATGTAGGCTTTGGTGAAGATGTTTTATTTACATAGCTTCTCTCTACCACCTCCACCGTCAATTATCAAGCTAACAAACAAATAATAAGCTTCTTACTTTATGCTTTACTTCTCTCTACCTTCATCATTTATCATACAAACAAACAATAGACTTCGTATTTTATGATTTACTTCTCCCTACCACCTCCACTCCTCCGTCAATTATCAAGCTCAAAACAATAGGTATGCTTTACATAGATAGATCTTTTGACTTTCTTACATGCATGTTGAATATTACATTCACTCCGCATGCTACCAAATGTCATGGGAGCAATATTGCCAGTTCCAAGATAATATTTCAAGAAGCAAAGATGAGCCTCATCGTAATAGTTTTATAGTATGTGTAATTCTGATATATTATATTCCTTACAACTCTTATGATATATTGTAATGTTAATATAATGATTATTGTATATTTCATGAGACTCACCTTAAGTATTCCACAATAACATTTAAGATATTAGGCTAATTGACAGCTTAGTGGAATGCAAAACACGCATTCTTCTCCCTTATGTATATAAAAGTTAATCCATATGGACAATGTTGCATAGCTTAAGTGTTAAATTGCATTATTTGTTGATTTTAGAGCCTATAGAAAGTAGAGATATTAATTTATAGGTGTTCTAGCATGTTTTTCGTCATTTTATTTTTTTTTACCGAAATTTCCATCGAAATAAACTTTTTCCGAAATTTCTATAAATTTTGACGACCGAAATTTCAACCGAAACCGAAACTTTGAACCTTGGTTTTGGGTGCATTGAGGGACATTTTTTTTCTCAAATTTGAGTTTGAGATAGGTATCGTTGGAGATGGTCTAAGTGGGACATGTGTCAAGTAATTAGAAGTGGAACAAAAGTGCAACATAATTTTTGGATCAGAAAATTTGCGTCCGTAAAACAATAAATCCGTACCAATAGAATAACTAGCTGCAATGCTCGTGATATTCACTTGCTAATACGAATTGAATTTGAGGGGATGGATAAATTTCTCATGTACCATCATCCATGAATTCCAACTTCCAATCCTATTAGGCTATGCTACAAAATCTCTATGTATTATTATTTGATGTGATGTGACAGTCTTCTAGTCGAGAATGATTTTGTGCACGTCTTAGTGCAAAAATGTTGATTATTCAATTTGACAATCTTAAATTGAAGGTTTTGTAAAAGAAACAGCTGATGAAATGAAAGCCGTCCAATCCCAACTGTTCACAAACTATTGTACTAGGTTTAATGCAATTGAAAAATACAGACGAAGGCTAAGACTATAGGGGACTAAAAAACAACATGGTTAATTTTTCCAAGAAGCCTATTAGTCATCTTCGCTTTCGTCGTCACTGTATGATACAATACTAACAAGACCCTTGTTCTTGTTAGCAACAACACCACCAGATTTATCAGTGCGATCGCCACCACTAGGCGTCTTGATCACCTCCAAACTTGTTTCCTTATCAATTTTCGCTTTCTTTGCTTGTTTGGGCTGCAATTTCACAATCATATCATTCCAACGAGTAGGTCCCAGCTTCCTCTTCCCAATAGTACCTAAAGTACTCCAAATACTATTTTCTTTGAGCTGATCATGAACAACATTTTCACTTACAACACTAACACTATAGTTATCAATGTTGCTAGATAACTTGGCAGCTTTAACAGCCGCCCTGAAACTTGCAATGTGTTGCTCTTCCTCATCTGCGATTCTCCTCTCATATTCCCTCTTTGAACTCTTCAAATTCTCGAGAAATTCGACCTCGTCGTAACCTAGAGGTTTCGGCGGTCTGTGCTTAAAACCTTCTGTTTGCAGATGATTCAGTGCTGTTTTGTAGGGCGAGGGATGAAGAGGCTTTAGAGATACTGGAGGTTCTAGATTGTTATGCTGCAGGTTCAGGTCAGATGATTAACTTCACTAAGGGCTCACTTTATTTTAGTGCAAATTGTCCTCAAATGTTGCGCAGGCATCTGTCGAGTATGATGCAGATTAATCAAAATGAAGGTTTTGGGAAATATCTTGGCTTACAACCGGATTTTGGGCACTCTAAGCGGGTTGTGTTTGATGAGATTCGAAGAAAGTTGAGCATAGGATAAATGGGTGGGCTGAGTCTTTCCTCTCAAACGGGGAAAGAATCTTACTTAAACGGTAGCGATGGCGACCGTTTATATATGGCTTGTTTTAAACTTCTATTGGGCTGTGTAAGGACATTGAAGTATACTTAAAAAATTTTGGTGGCATACTCAGAAGGATAAGAATGGTATTCCATGGGTCTCGTGGGAGAAAATGTGTCGGAGAAATAAGGTGGCTTAGGCTTTCGAGACAATAGCTTTACTTCCATGCTAGCTAAAGTCGGGTGGCGAATCATCCACAATCCTGATTCCCTCCTAGCTAGAGTTGTGTGCGACAAGTATTTTGCTCAAGTAGTTTTCAAGACGGTGTTGGGCGGACCTTCGGGGATGGAGGAGTATTCTCATGGCAGCGATTTGGAGCGACGCTGGAGAGGGGAGGAATCTATTGGATTATGAATGATCCATGGTTTCCATTCCCATATTCTTTTCGTCCAAAGTCGAGACATAGTGAATGCCGCGAGGTGGCTGGCTTGATTGATGAAGCACTAATGAGGGAATACTGCTTTGTTCAGCGGGTGTTTTCCCAAGACGAAGCCCAGATTGTTCTTGCTATGCCGATCAGTTGGCTCGGTGTCCGAACTTGTTTCACTCACACCACACGGTAACTATACTGTTAAGTCCGGTTACATGTGGCTATCGACCTGCGTAGGAATGAATGCTTCAAAAGAAGGGCCTTGGGAGCTTCAGTGGTCAACATGCTTATAAGCATGCTTGGCAGTCTATTTGGAAGTTAGATGTCCAAAACAAAATCAAGAATTTTATTTGGAGCTGTTGCACAAATGCTTTGGCAGTCAAGAAAAATTTATCGCGGAGGCGTGTTCCGGTGGATCCGAGTTGCCCAGTATGTATGCTAGAACTTGAGACAATATCCCACATGTTGTTTGGTTGTGAGTTTGCACGTATATTCTGGTTTGCGACACCCTTGCAATTTCCTGTGCACCTTTTCAACAGCCCAGATTTTTTGCAAAATTGGATGTGGATTTTGAATTATTACAAAGGGCACAATGATGTTGAGGATATTTTACAGATGATTGCTTTAGGATGCTGGAGAGTTTGGAAGTGTAGGAACTCATTGGTTTTCGAGGAGCAAACTACTCATCCCATGAATGCAGTGGAGTTATTGACGAAGCAAATATCTGATTGGAAGGCTAGCAAGGAGGAGTCTGATGTGATCTCTCCTCCTCTGATTATGGGTCCTCGTCGGAGGCATACTATTCCACCCTCGGGTTGGCAACGACCTGAGCATGGCTTCTTGAAAATCAATTGTGATGGTGCCTGGAATGCGTCCACTGGTGTAGGTGGTTTTGGTTGGGTAGTTAGGGACTTATGTTGCTGGAGCAAGTGTGCTGGAGGTGAGGGAGGGAAATTGGCTTCATCTGCTCTTGTGATGGAGGCCGAGGCAGTGCGTGGAGGCTTGGTTGCTTGCTTGAGTAATGGTTACTTCAAAGTGGTGGTGGAATCTGACTCTAAGGTCCTTATTGATGCTCTGAACAAAACAGGCGATGGACATTTTGCTATTGAAAGCCTAGTGTTTGATATTCTACATATGGTGGCTAGCTTTGATACTATCTCTTTCTGTTATGCCCCGAGGGCTTGTAATAGAGTAGCTCATTTAGTCGCTTCTTTTGTCACTAGACATGCTTGTAAGAGTTATTGGAGTAACGATACTCCACCTTGGCTTTTCAATGCCTTGGCAGAGGACGCCAATGTTTCAGCCCGGCTTGATGCCTAATATAAGTTTGCTATCTTTTGTCAAAAAAAAAAAAAAAAAAAAAAAAACTCTGCATCTTTTTGGTCTTTGTTTTGTTTTAGAATCTCGTACAAGGGTCTGTCCCTCTGCGCAGTCCCATCCTCAACTCGCTCCCCACGTTTTTTCTTGAGTTCTTGCAACTGTCCCTCAGAAACGAAGTTCATGATTCGGTTTCCATGTGATTCGGATTCTTCTGCCATATTTCCTTGGATTTATGTTGCTAGTCAAGAAAAGATTTTACAATGCGAATGTTCAGTTCAAACCGTTTTATAGTGGCCAGGTTGAGGGATTTATCTTTTCCTAGTAGGATTGGGTATGTCACAAACAATTGGATTTGGCCTCATAGTCTAAACTACTCCATATTGTACAAGGAATGCATCATGATGCTTATGTGCTTCAGATAGCTATCAAATATATTAACAGCAGGGTGTGCACAAGTAAGAAATCTTTTATATAAGTTATAGCTCATTTTGTTTAAGAACACTAACTCTGCATATGAGGTCCCAGGTTGATTATCCCTACTCTATTTACATTAAAATATTAATTAAGCACATTTAATTGATGGTAAAAAAAAAGATTATCCCTACTTTAATGTTGCTTTTATAAATAAAAGAATTGCAACTACAGGATCAATCAGGAGTATTTGAGGCCAAAGAGGATCTGCATATATATAAAGAGCAGGATGTACATGTGAAGACAATTTGTAACTCTATGGGGTCAAATGAACAAATAATCATGCTAACCTAAAACAGAACACAATGAGCAGCATCAGACTGATCTGACTGCTGTGAAAGGTCCCTGTGGTCTTGCTGAATGCTACAGTATACATAACTCATGAAAACGTACACAATCGCGTGATGTATCAAATCAACTATGTGCTGTCATCCGGTCCAATCGAATCTGCATCCCACAGAGGTCTGTGCTACATGAATGGGAAAATTTCACTGATGAATATGTGAACAATGAAAGCCATCATGATTATCGGCATCAGCTTCAAGGACTCGCTGTGTGCGGAACTGGTCATGTTTATGGTCCCTCCGTTAACAGATTCTGTTCCAGTGCTAGTATTTACAGTGACATTGACTGACTTTGAACCTGAGTTCGTACACAACAGAATCAGAATTCTGGATACCAAGTTCCAGGGAAGGTAAAGCATTTCGGCATTATAGCATCTAAATGAAGACTAATTCGGTACATGAAATAAGGTCAGTTGGGAAATTCTCAAGAGTACACATGCATCAACTCTTAGTATCATTTCTTCTGGTGCTTCTTGTAGTAAGAAATAAGTGATCCCAACTTACAGTCATATTGTGTCCAACCAATCCGTTGATTAGCCAAATCATACACAACGATTTTGTCTTTTAGGATGAGGTCTGTCAAATAGAGAGACAATGTCAATATTACCTTGATGAAAATGTAATCAATAAGAGGACACAACATTAGTAGATAGGAAAATAGGATGAATCTGTATGTATCAAATCACAAAGCAATGACAGTGGTATCGTATGGGAAGTAAAGAAGCTATTTAAGAAAGCAAAAAGATAATATGAAGTTGTATGAAGCTATGGATTGAGTCTACTCTGCCATATTTTGTTCACTTCAACCTGTTGTCAGATAGTAAGGTGTTTCATACACCTTTATGCAGTGCTAAGGTGGAAAAGGTCTGAACTACTAGCGTAAGCGGACAACATAGAATCTGATAAATGATTAACCAGTCATCAAAACTCTACTAAATAGCAATTGTATTCATTCTTCGTACCTCCTAACACAGTTAGATCTTGACCGTCACTTTTCTGGATGCCAATGCACCATTCTTCAGCACCACTCTGTAAGAAAAGGAAAAGGATGCACCTTTGAATTCATGAAGAGGAACTTAAAACAAGAAGTGCGACTAATTATGTAGCAGTTCTGGAAAAAAAAAGACTAATTATGTAGCAGTATGAAAATAATTTCTTTGGAAAAAGGTAAAGCAACGATTTTCGGAACACCTAATCTTTGAACCTGCTCATGAGTGTTTTACAACGTTATCTGGGTAAGTTAGAAGATCTGCACAAGATTTTAGCACTGAAAAATCAGGCATTAACTGAGTAAAAAGTATGAAAAGGAAACTTACTGCAGAATCTTGCTGTAAAAGGTAGTCCTCGGGTCTGAGAATCAAGGATGCATTACCAGCAAAGTTCAAGCTAACTTGAGGAAATGTATCAGAGATGCTGAAAGGAAACACCACACTTTAGGAATTTTCAAATGAAATAGCGACATTCAATGATGAACAAACTGAGATATAATGTTCAAAATGTGAACCTCGATGTGACTATGTAGCACTGATCTCCGTCAACAGTAACAGGAGTTGTGAATTGTGAGACAGCGCTTGTTATCTGCAGAGCAAAAAGTAACATGTAAGCAATTTTGGTTTCAGTTTCTGAGCTATTTGTTAGTATCATATAGCAACCCAGCTTGATTCAGGTCTAACATAGATTATGAGTAAAAATCACGAATCACCAGAGTTCAACTACTTTAATTAGACAGTGAATGTCTTAGGCAGAAAATTACAGCATCGACGAAAGGATTATATGCATCTGCTGCAAAGTATGCCAGAGTTGTCCCGGAATCAACTATTGTTCCTTGATTGCTGGATGTTGCAAACACTGATTGATCAATGGCCAGTTTTTTTGCGTTAACTGCAATGCTCTGCAGCTTTAAGTTATAATGAGGCCTGAAATTCCAAACATGCAAGAACATTAGTTAAATTTAAAGCAACCAAATGCTTATTTGAAGCAGAGACTTGAGCTTTTGCCACAGCTAATTTCGATATCTGGAAAAGAGTACCATTAACAATACTTAAATATCAAGAAACCATATAAGTCGAACTAGCAAAATAGGAGATGTTTTCTGTTCTATACATACTGATCTGCAACAAGTGGGCTATAAACGATGCTAGGTTCCACGATCTCACCAAGAACCAGTATCCCTCCACCAGTATCATCTCCTTTCAAGCAGTGAGAAAATACTTTCGGCGCTATTCCCTGTGAAGACAGCTGTGAGATGACAGAAAATTCCTGCTGTCCGAATCCAAAAATCCCATCAACTGCTCTGGATGTTGTCTTCAGGACCCCGGTTGCTAAGGTGCTACACCTGTTTCAGAATTGACCATTCTATGTTCAAATCAACAAACACTTCACCAAAACAAGACCATTTGTGCCGAATAGGGCAAGGTAGACCAAATCTTACCCAAAGACAATGTTAGCTGAAGAGTTTGAGGACTGATCACTCCCAACAGTGTCCAAATGCAGCAAGTCGGATACATAATAGCCTGATGTCCCACTGCCATCTCCATACTGGAAGGCGTAAGTACACTGATTATCTTGTGCATCACAGCTAGCATCTTGAGTCGATAGTCCTCCGTTACATATTTTATCAGAGCAGTGGACTACTGAGGAAGTTGGTGAGCTCTTCGGATCAAAAGTTTTCAGTTGAAACTGTAAGAAAAATTAGTTTGGGGTGTGAGAAACCTCAAATAACAAGATCACAATAAGTAACGAAGGCTGAGATTCATAATAATACTGATGATAAGTTTACTTTAAGTCCAGTTGATTGGGGGCAACCATTGCAAGAATTGCAGCCGACCCACAAAATATCGCTTCCGGTATCAATCTGCACATAGTACTCTGTTGCAGGAGTGCCCAATTTCACGCTTGTAAAATAAAGCCTATGATGAAGAGACAATAAAGATTCTGAGAAATCTGTGTATATTGTAATGAGCCTGAGGTATGATTTCTGATTAAAATGACCATGATCATAACTAAAACATACAACAATGCACATCAATTTTAGGTGTAAAACCTATAATGATTATGATGGTACAAAATCATATTGTAAGTTGTAACCAGCTATTGATCATCACAACCTGCCAATCACTTGAGCACTACTCTATAAAAGAAAGTTTGAACCCCATATCGTTACTCCAATTTGAGGTCGATAAGTAGTTGTGGCTAGTCTATATGTAATAAGGGGCTACCTGGTGCACAGAGGGTCAATTTAACTAGTTAGTAAAATACGGGACACATGTAATACAGGAAAAATACATGTGTATTATTTAGTAAAATTATATGTATTAATACGATAAAAATTCAGACATAAAATACGAAAAATTGGTAAATTGAAAATGTTACTATGTACGTGTATTATATGATTTATGTTGGAAAATTTGTACCTAAAAAATACAGATACATAAATTACATATATTTATCTAATTTTGTATAAAATAATAAATTTTTCCAAACAATAATTGATGGAAAAGACATTCTCCTCTACTAGAAAAACAAACTAGTACAAACATGAGATAACGTGGGTACCAAAAGAAAACGTATTTGTTTTGGGTTTTTTTTTTGTAAACTGGAATCTAATTAATGGTTTCAACATTCAACGTCTCAATGGTCTCAATGGTTGCTCAGAGGGGTGCATACGATGTCACAGTTTTATCTCATATGTCCAGACATATTAGAGCAACCTCATCACGGCAAGCAACCTCATCATGGCAACAAAACTTAATGACAGAAAACAATTTTGTTAATCGCAAAGAAAAACAACCAAATTCAAGATAAATGATGAATCCTCGTTTTGGGCTTTAGTTAGGCCACAAGTTTGCTGGAAAAAAAAAAAAAAGGAAAAGAAGAAAAATCTAGAACATCAGCGTCTCTATCCTTCAGACCTACAAACGCAACCGCTGCCTCACTTCGTCCCCCTTTTTCATTCTTCATCAAACGAAATCTCAAACCAAAATCTCTTGAGCTTCATCAACATGCGTTTTTTTTCCGTATATGAAATACAACCATATTTTTAATAATACACACTAACCACACTGTGCGAGAGGTTTTTTTTTTTTTTTTTTTTTTTCTTGACCTAGCGCTTCGCACTACAATTCAATATATATATATATATATTTTTAAGTACAGTTCAATATTATTGGTTTCAGGAATAATGTCGATTTTCAGATGGTGATGGTATATTTTTTACTTAGCATAATGGAATGATAAATTTGTAATTTTAGAGTTTTACCCCTTTTATAAAAATTTGGTTTTTGCTTTCTCTTTTTAATCAGTGGTATTTTTGATATTATGAATATTTCATCATTCTGAACACTCATCTGCTTCATATATAGAAATATTTACTACTAGAGTCCAAACATCTTTTCTCTCTTTTGTTGTGGTTTTCCAATTCCTTTTCCAAACACTTAATTAACCTCCTCAATTTGCCTCCCCATTTAAATCCTCACAAGTGCACAACCACCTAGCTCATCTTGTCCCCACCGTCCAATCCTTGTCTCAGTTCACCCCCCACGGTAGATGATTTGCTCTCTTTGTCGTTACTCTATAACCATCTACCATAATCTTTGCTTTAAAACATGAATGAAGTAAAAAAGAAGAAACCCCTCAAAAAAAAAAAATTTAATAAAAAAGAGAACATAGATGTCTAAGTTAGCTGACTTATTCAATTAGTGGGTGGGCTTGAGTCCATGCCGATTAATCTGTTTCTCTAACTTCAACTTACACCAATTAAGACGTGAACCAAATGAGTTTGAAGATTGGCTGTCTCCATTGTGTACATGTAACATTATCTTTTGGTCAAGTCATAAAATATTACCTTGACTTATTAAAAAACAAGATATGGACCGACAAAATCAAGTTAGGTGAATGCTGACATGTATGAAATACAGAAACTCAGGAGAGGGAGAAGTTAAGAACATGAAAAAGAGAATACGAAAATCCTCCAACTAATCCATTTCCTATTTCTAAAAATTAAATTTGTCGATTTTAAAATAGTAGAATTAATCAAAAGAAAGCATTGATCATACCAAAAGAAGAAAAACAAATTACCAAACTTATTAGGAAAGTAGTAGTACCCGACTAGGTAAGGATTGAAGGTCCCTCCAATCGGAAAGTTTACCACGCCACCGGAGGACAGCATCCTTCCATGCCTGACCCGGTCTCGAGCTCTGAGATGACCCAGCTCCACCTTGTGATTCGTTGGAAAAGCTCTCTCAAGAGTCAGAGTGGCGGGGAAGCTGCCGAGGACCACCGCTGATGGCAGCAGCAGCACCGCGGCGGCGATCAGAAGCTCTGCTAGAAAAATTGCCGCCATTTTCTTTGTCTCTACCAATATCCTTTGTCTTGTTTATATAGGAATTTCAAAATAGGAATGACGTTTGGCGTTCATTGTTTTCCATATTTTACCTAAATAATTATATCAGGAATGACGTTTGGCGTTCCTTATTTTCCATATTTTACATAAATTATTAATGATTTAGTTTCGTTTTCATCTTCTATTTTTCCTGTAGGCGGTTGGGTTACGCGTTGACTTTCACTTGGTCTCATGTGAATGTTTGAACAGCGCGCTTCTGTTCTGTTCAGGCAGCACGCAAGGGAGTCATATCTATATGTTGTTCATTAATTTTTCAAGATTTTTGTATTGAAAAAGTCTTCTCACTCCAACACACATCAATTGATTTAGCCTATTTCCTCTATTCTTGAATATGTTTCATATTTGACTCTCAATAAGGGAACCTTAAGTTGTAACTTCTCTCATTCTCATTATCACTTGTATGAAAGTACAAAAGAAAAAGTGCACAAGTACCATCTAAATTTTTTCACTTTCGTTCATTTACCACGAGCCTAAATTTTTTCCAATTAACTACATAAACTCTTATAAACGGACAAAACACCACCTCCATCATTGAGGAAATTTGGGGTTGGGTCTGGAATGTAGATGAATGATGGAAATTTGGGGTTGGGTCTAGAATGTAGATGGAAGACGGTCGACAACAGTGGACTCTTTCACTCGCACCGTCCCCCTACCCCCGTCGGAGAAAACAATTTATAAGCGTAAGATTACAAAATGGAGAACATGGGATCCATATTGAAAGCACAAGGGACAGAGTGATACAATTGAAACATCAGGGGAAAAGGTGAGATATCTGCTAAACCAACCAAAGGATGCAAAGACGGATTCTTTCTAAACCACAATGCATTGTACTAACCTTTTTTACTTACGATTAAGGGTTTTGAGCCCCGAATCATACATACTCCTCTACATCATTACCATATCCACCCTCACACCTCATACCACACACCAGTGGCTAAGGGGGAAAGAAGGAGCAAACTAGGACCTGAAACTAAACTTCCCTTCCACATTTCTTTGTAAGATACCATCAAAGATAGATTTAAACACATAGGACTTAAAAATGGCATTTGACTAATCACAAGAGGATGAAATTAAACAATCACTATGCCAGGCCAGACAGAGACGCATCAGTAAAACTCTACTTTGGGTCGGACTGATGATTAATGAATTCCGTCTGTTTTTCGACCAGGCAAAGTTCAGCAACCCTCTTTATCATCATCCTTTTTATCTCAGCAGGTCTTCTACGTGAATCTTTCAGCTGCAGCCGACTCCTATGAAGTACCTTTAGCTCTCTAAAATATGCACAATTTTTTCATATTAAAATCTTATATGAATGAAAGCTAATTAAGGAGAGAAAACTACTGTGTAAACCTTTCAATGAGGGAAGGAAGACTGATATGTAATTAAGAGAAAAAGTTTATTTAAAGTTCATCATAGGAAATTTTCAATCCACAAACCTGCAACGCGGCACAGGGCACACAGATTCTTTGCAAATTTGAGCATGAAGTTGAATAATATACCACATTTTCTTGCAGACAACACACCCTCCAGATGCTCGGACTTGGCATTTTATTCCATGGCGGAAAAGCCCCTTCAACTTAGAACAATCAGGGTGCTGACACTGTCGCGAACGACATACCGATGCGTGCACTGTATGATCACGAAATATCCCCAACTGCAATTTTGAAAGCTAATATTGTCAATTATACACTTTTGAGGATGCATTGGCATCCAAGCCTTCCCTCCACTATTGTATCCATGTTTAGCACATTAAGCCAAATTCTAGATCGAGAATCGAGAAAAAACTAATGCACTTCAAAAGATGCAGGAAATTTGCGGAACACAACACAAAGCATGTATAACTAAATCTATACACAGCTAGGAGAACTATAAACCACAAAACAAGCGAAACGAAAACCAGCAAAAGACTTCAGCCAACATAAATGAGGACTCAATATGCTTTCCAAATTCCAATTGGGTAATTCCATGGCAACAACTAATTATTTTTTGCTTTCCCTCAGCACATAATTCATGTAACAGAAGAACAGCATATTTGCAAAAACTCTCAATCTCTCGTTAACCCTCCCTTCCAAATTACGATCCCTAAGTAGCAATCCGCTGTAAAATTTCGATTTATGGGTGGTTAATTTTCTAATTGAAACCTACGACCGCTTCTACTGGAATACATAATTAAAATTAGGCAAACACAAAACCTTACTAAATCGCAGTTTGAGAGCTTCTTCGTTCATGGCATGACGATGGGTCATCTTTGAAGGACGATTCGTCATTTGATGATGATTATGATGATCTACAACACCACTTTAACTTGCGATTATAGCAATTATCCCGGCAACCTTAACAACGCCGACCTTGATCTATTTCGATCTCGACATCGCATATATCGCATCTCACTGATGCAGGAGGTGAAGGGCAACTCAACAACCTACGCCCAAACCTTTTATCATAACGGCCCAATAACAGAAAGTTTGGGTCAAAACCCATTTGCAGTAGAAAGAACAGTACAAAAATGTGTTTTCTTTTGTAAAGAGTTGGTTAAGCACTAATCTCTACTATAATGAAAAGAATATGGTTTTTTCACTGTTTACAATACTAAAATACCCCCCCCCTTTTCTTTTTCTAATAAAAAAATTTTCCCTCCCTTTCAAAACAAAAAAAAAAAGGTTTTTAAACTAAAAAAAAAAACTCTTCTTTTCCCCAAAAAAAAAACCTCAAACAAAAAATATACAACTACAAAATTATTTTATAACTTATAATAAAACACAAAAAAAATACCCCTACCCCTCTTTTCCCCCCCCCCCCCCCCCCCTCTCCCTCCTCTCTCTTCCTCCCCCCCCCTCCACCCCGCCCCTTACTCCTCCCTCCGCCCCCCCCATTTTTCTTGAAAAATTTATTTCTCTCTTTTTTTTTTTTTTTTTTTTTTTTTTTTTTTTTTTTTTTTTTTTTTTTCACTCTATATATCTTCCCCCTCTTCACCTCTCTCCTCATAATAACTTTTTTTCTTCCTACTAAAAACCCCTCCAACCCCCCCCCCCACAAACACACACACAACCTCCCTCCCCATTTCCCGACCTTGTGTATAGTTTACATAAATGGATCATTTTTAAAAGGGTTAATTCCTCCAATAATACCCAATGTTTAAAACTGGACACTTTGTTACCCAATGTATACCTTTGTTTGACACTTTAGTGCCCCCGTCCGATTTGCCGTTAAAATTGAGGGTATTACAGTCTTTTCTTTTGGCTGGGCATGGGCAAGATAGTAATTTCAAAATGGGTTAATTCCTCCAATGGTACCCAATGTTTGGCGAATAAGACACTTTGGTACCCAATGTTTAAAATCGGACACTTTGGCACCCAATCTATACCTCTGTTTGACACTTTAGTGCCACTTTCCAATTTGCCTTTAAAATTGAGGGTACTACATTCTATTCGTTTGGCTGGGCATGGGCAAGATGGTAATTTCAAAATTTAGCCTCTTTTTTATTGCAAGCTGGATTTAGGACGAATATTGTTCTTGTAAATTGGGTGCTTTGCTAACTTAGAGTAATATATATTATCATGCTCCAATTGATTTTTTAAGTCTTTGAAAATTTATTTAAATTGGAATCAAAATTAATTGTTTTTTCATGATGCATACAATGAAATGCAATATCAAAACAAGAGTAGGTACCTGGCGTCGTCGAAACAGGAGTAGTTTTTTTTTTTGGAAATATGATTAGTCTAGCTTTGTTATAATTTGGGTATTATTCTGTCCATTTCTTTAAACACTTGGGACTATATAAGTCATATCTTATGAATTAATCTGAAAAAATTGTAATACCCTCAATTTTAATTGCAAAGTGGATGAGGGCACTAAAGTAGGGGTGGCATTTTAATACCAACTACCAAATACCTCCCGTACCATACCGATTGGTAAGGTACAATTTCGGTATAATTACTATTTGGTACGGTACACTACCGTACCGAAAACTTTGGTACGAGGTACACGGTATTGAATACCCAATATCATGGCATACCAAGTACCGAATTATATATATATATATATATATATATATATATATATATATATATATATATATATATATATATTTTAGTAACATATATAATGCATATGTTGGTACAAGTTAAACCCTTCCGCATATATAGAGCCTTGGAATATGATGTTCTTACTATTTTTTTTTCCGTTCAAAAAACTCTCGAGTGTGTTTTATTTTATTTGAGATTATTATTGCATTTGAAGTTGAAGTTGAACTATGTAATTTGTTATTTAGATGTTGGGTTGTGAAACTATGATACACTTTGAAAGTTTTAGTACATTGAACATGGTGGATTGATAATATTGGCTTTGAATTTAATTTTGTAAAATATATAGGTAGATAGTTTGGTATTGTGCCAATACCAAACACTACCATACCGTACCAAAACTTTGGTATACCGAAACTTTGGTACAGTATTGGTAGTCGTTTTATAGAAATACCCTTAGTACGGTTGGTACACGGTATTGGGGGTTTGGTACGGTATACCTACCATACCCACCCCTAAGTGTGAAGTTATCTATGGTTGTGGGAGTTTCCCAGTCAAGAGGTTGGATGGTCCAAACATTGATGTACTTGTTGCTAGAGGTTGTGGTTTTTCATTGGAGAACTTGAAGGGCATGTACGGCGCAAATCACGCACCTAGAGCCACCAACTTGCTAGTGCTGGCCAACTGCCCGAGGCGGCTAGAAAATGCCAGTTCCCCGACTTCTATAACCCCACCCACCCCACCTTGCCCCGCCGTGGGTTGCTACTGGGAAAATATAACATCTGCTGCTCAAGAACCTGGGCTCATTGATTTGAGGCGGTCAGATTGACCGGATGTAAAAGTGTGGTCGACTCCCTTGTTATCAAACGGGAAAGAATGCAAGACACCTTGGAGCTCTCGACGATGGAGGTGGAGTGGTGGGTTGACGAACATTGCTGGTGCGACCCGCACGCGGAATGCCATGAGTGGACCGGTGCAGATGGCGAAGCAAGGCATAGGTGCAGCTACCCGAATTGGTACGTCGGCGACGGGTTCCTCTCCTGCCATCGAGGTGAGTCTCAATCGGAGAAGAAAAGAAACTGTGTTTTTATTTTTCTTTTTTTAGTAATAAACCGCCCAGTTTACCGCCGTTTGACTTCCGTTACTTTGTGAGTTTGGGCACAGTGGGCTTTTTGGGAAGTATTGGGAAGGTCTAGGTCTAGGTCATTTCTAAAAACAGACATAAAATTGGCCCAAAAGGCCCAAAATCCCGGACCTTTCAGATTCGATGCCCTGGTTTTCCAACCAAATTGTGATTGCGAGGAAAGCTTTCTCCTTCAATTTCATCTAGGGTAGAATGCTTTATGAGTCATTACTTTTCGTTTTTACTGCAAGTCTGGAGTTATCTAGTTACTAAGGAGATTGGCTAGCTGGAAAAGTGATAATTTGTCCATGGCAAGAGGGCTAACGTTGATTCAGTCTATGAGTTGTCAAATTACCTAATTTTGTGTGCTCTGAGCTTAATAAGCTCAACTGACAGTACTTGTCCCAAAAGTCATGGTGGTCAGGGGATAAAGCAAACTACTCTGTTTAATCAGGCCTTACTAAGTGAGGGTGGAGAATGAAGGTCAACCCTGGTAGTTTATAGGCTCAGATTATGCAAAAGAAGTATTTTAGTGATTTCTCAGATATCAATTATGTGTCTTAGCTGTATCATAACGCTAACATATTATACTAAAGCTCGTGCTCAACTTACAATTTAAATGAGCTTAATATTTTGTTCAAGCTCGGCTCACTTGTTTAATGAGCGAGTTTAAAAGAGAAAAAAAATAAACCAAGCACAAGTTGAGCACGTGCCAAGCACGAGTTGAGCACGAGCTAATTTACAACTGTAACATCTACATTATATTTACAACCGGAATTACCCTAAAGTTAGTCCCAATATGACAGGTAGAAACTCCAAAGTTGGGCAAAATGAACATCCACAAGAGTCACATATATGCATGATCGAATGACACATGACATGTGATACAAAGAGCTATAAATTAGAATTTCAACTTAGAACCTCCAAAAGTACAACTCCAAACCTGTAGACATCTGTCGTGATTGTATACCGTCCAATAGAATCTTATTCTGGAGCCATGTACCCACTAGACATGCATATAGAATTATGGTCAAACATAACTACTTGAACCAACCATCCTCGTCGTCTTTCTAGGTCTTCTTGTCGATTAGATCTAAGATAGGTTGAGATACATTTTGCTTGTACTACTCACCCCTACGAGTGCATGGGGGAAAATGGAACTGGACGGGGGATCAGAGGCTTGTAATCAATCTTGCCCCGCCTCCTCCGAAGGAACACTCCCTTACCCGTTTCGCACCTCAGAGAGTTGCGAGATTCAAATCTCGTGTGACGAATCTGGAGCACGTGTGGGCTATTTCACTATAGGGTGTATTACCTCCGGCTTCATGAGGATTCGACATCCGGGGAGGTGTGATCATTTGGTGGAGAGCATACAACAGTTCTACGACCCAAAATTTCCCCGAATTGGCTCAACATGTTGATCTTAGGCATATGTCCAACCGCCACCACCTGTCACCAATTCACGCTACGTACTTGCCAACTACTACAAGCTGTCGGAAGATTTGGCCTCGTGCAGATTGTGCCATTACGATTTGGAGTTGGAATTTTCCTCATCGAGTGCCAATGTCCTCCATGCCCTCGTGGTGATGAGCAGACAAGCAAAATGTATCTCAATCTCATCTTAGATCTAGTCGACAAGAAGACCTAGAAAGACAACGGAGATGGGTTGGTTCAAGTAGTTATGTTTGACCCTACTTCTATATGCATGTGTAATGGGTACATGGCTCCAGAGTACGATTCTATTGGACGGTATACAATCAACACGGACATCTACCAAATACCTTCGGTTCAACTGCCACGAGACTTTGTTAAGCTAGGATTTAAGATTGATTACTAAGTTTTATGATAAAGTGTCAAACGTAGGTATATAATGGGTACCAAAGTGTCCGGTTTTAAACATTGGGTACCAAAGTGTCTTATTTGCCAAACATTGGATAATATTGGAGGAATTCACCCTTTTAAAAAAATGAATTCTAAAGTAAATTTGGACGAGACAATATCAAGTTAGGATTAAGCCCAATTTGGTATTGTTTTTGTAGGCTGAAAGCATTTTTTCAAAAATTTTGGAGCAAAACTCATTTGGATAATATGTTCATCTTTGCTTTTTTAAACTGCTAGCTGCCAATGGAGGAGATTAAGAAAAGAATAAAATTCCTTCTTTAAAAAATAGAAAAGGAGAAAAAAAAAAACAAACCACCCCTCTATTAAAAAAATTGGAAATTAAAAAAAGGCTTATTACCTATTGTGGTACCTGAAAACGTGGTCAAATCCCAGTTTGGTACCTCAAAGTTAAAACTTCCCACTTTGGTACCTTAACCGTCTAAACTTTTCCTACTTTGGTAGCTACTGTTAAATTTGAACTTCACTCTGTTAACAGAGATAAGGTAGCAATGGTATTTTTGTCCTTTCATCATTAACAGCAGCCAGCCAACAAGCTGTGCCAATACAAAACTGCTTTTGAGGGTCATCTTCTCCCAAATCGTTGCTGACGAATCTCGGTGTTTCCGAGAACCCGTCGCCAAAATTGGAGAAAGAGAAAGCTAAGCAAGAAAATCTCTCCAACCCGCGAGCTTATTTGCCTGTTTTGAGGCTGCGGAAGCCCGAACGCACATATCTGCTGCATCCGGCTCCAGGGGAAGTAGCTGAGATGCAGGTCGCGCAGGCCAATGACGCTGCTACGGTAGAGCAACAACCTCCGTCGTCGGACACCGCTGCTGGAGATAGAGATCAACTCATCGGTCTTCAACGACGAGTTCATAGCCCACCGCATCGGTCTCATCCCCCTCACCTCTGATCGCGCCATGAGCATGTGCTTCTCCCGTGATGGTGACACCTGCGGCGATGTCGGCCAGTCCGAATCCCACCCCCCAAAAACCCCACATAACCCCCAATCGCGTTCTGCTCCGAAATAAATAAACCCCTGTCGGTTTCCATCGTGAGTTGCTCCCATCGCCAGATCTTGAAGATCGACGATGACATGGACCTCCCTAGAGAAATTTGAGCGATTTCCATCGTCGGGATTTTTGAGCTTTTCGCTCCAATCACTCCCCTTGCCGGTTTCGGAGCCGCCACGAGTGCCGCGACTTGCTGCTGCAACGGTAACGCCAATGAGCATGCCGCAGCTTGCTGCCGCACTGCCGTTGCCACTGACGCAACCCCTCGCCGCACCACCCAGGCCCTCTGGCCTTGAATCAGGCCACGACACTTTTGTTCTACATCCCACTTTGGCACAACTTGATGATGAAAGGACAAAAATACACTTGCTACCTTATCTCTGTTAACGGAGTGAAGTTCAAATTTAACAGTAGGTACCAAAGTGGGACAAGGTTACACGATCAAGGTACCAAAGTGGGACATTTTAACTTTGAGATACCAAACAGGGATTTGACCACACTTTTAGGTACCAAAATAGGTAATAAGCCTTAAAAAAATATTCCTTTTAGGGATCCCTTCCATTTATTCCAATTTGAAAGAGTTTTTCATGATTCTAGCACTTTTAAAAATAGAATTTACCAAATACTTAATTGTGTATTTTCATTGCTATTTTTTCACTGTTATTTTTTCAGCGCTGTTTATTCTCATAATATTACCAAATTGGCCCTTAGTTAAGTACTCAAATACAATGAGGCATGTTCAAGAGTGTGTTTCATAATCATTTCTAACAGCGTTTAGTACAAAAGAAATTGCAGAAATGCTTAGAGAAGTACCGGAATCCAAGGTTTTAAATTTCACTTTTGGTGAAAATTTCAGTAGTCCAAATGTATTGAAATTAAAATTTTCAATTTCGGTGGAAATTTCGATAAAGTATGGGGCTATTCATAATTCTGTAAGCTATTGGAGCAGCTTTGTAATTTCAAATTTTTAAAAAAAGACACAAACTTTTTTAGAAATTTCATTGAAACTTGGCCAAAATTTACTGAAATTGATGTTATCCGAGGAAATCGAAACGTATCCCTTTTTCAAAATTTGGATCGAAATTTCGAACTTTGCCTGAATCACACTAGTTAATTATAAAGTTAGCATTAACTGCCCAAATGTGGTCAAGATGACAAGATTCTTGTTCAAGTGGTGATGAATCTTATGGCGTGTTTACTAACTTGGAATGAGAATGAAATCATTGAAGTAATTTTCTCTCTTTTTTTTTTTTTTTTTTCTTAAAATATGAATCAAATTTATGGTGGGATCCACCACAAAATCAAGATGTGATTTTTCCTGATTTTCAAGTTTGAGACTAAAATTTTCACAGGAATTAAACTTTTATACCTAAGTTATCATTCTACTTAATTTTCACTCCGATTCTGGTCAATTAGTAAACGTTTCAATGAGAATTGTTCACTCCGATTCCTCCATCTGATTCCTATTCATTCAAACTCCTGCTAATCCAACTCCGAGTTAGTAAACGGGCCATTAGTTAAATGATTCACTGCCTGACTACAATCATGGGGGAAAAGGATAAAGAAAGCATTCAATAAACAGAAATAGGCCCCTTTTTATTGGCTCGGCTCCTCTGCCGAGTCACTCTCTCCAGAGCGGATATCCACCAAACGAGGCTTTTGGTATAGTTCCAACCATTGATTTGTAGCTAACATAGTAAGATCATCTCCACAAAAAATAATCCATTCGCATCGTTTGTCACTTAATTGTATGAAACATACACGAAACAAATGAACGGTCCATTGAGTGACTATACTAGCCGTTCATATATTTGGTAATGATGCATTGCCTGACTACAATCAAGAGGGCAAAAGAGCATTCAATAAACAGAAATAGGTCCCCTTTTTATTTTTCATTTTTCAAGAGTCAAATAGAAATAGGCTTTACATTCCTTATTAGTACACTTTCCATTTAAAATGGAATTTGGGATATGACAAAAGCTTAGTACTAAACGATCTTTCAATCATTGAGCTCCCTAATCACCATATCAACAGCTCCTGCCGGCAAACCCGCCTGCTGCGGATTCGCCCTCATATGCTCCTTCAAATCTCTGCAATATGCAGAGTCATTTAATACAAGGAGATAAATAAACTCAAAAAAGATAAATTCAAGTCAAGAGAGATTTGCAATAAAATAAAATGGTAAATCGACTCCCAAGTTAACAACTCTTGTAGAAATTTCTTCAATCCACAAACCTGCACCGCGGCACAGGGCACTCTGATTTTTCGCAAGCTAGAGCATGAAAATGAAGGAGACGCCACAGTTGCTTGCAGAGATCGCATCCTCCGTTTGCAAGGACTTCGCATTGAGATCCATGGATGGAAAGATCCTTCACCTTACGACATTTTGGGTACTGACATTGTGCCGTGCGGCATTGGGATGTGTGCACCACAAGCTTACCCACTGTCTTAACCTGCAAAATTTGTAAGCTAATGTTAACTGTTAACTATAAAAGCTTATTATTACATTGGAATCAAAGAATTCTCTCTCTAACCATGTCAAGAGAGTGAAGTTACCATAAAAAAAGTAAATTTTTCATACTAGAGAATGTCGAATTGAACACCTACCTCGTGTTTGGGAACTATTAATCACGTGCTAGTATTCAACGCCATAAATATCAAATCTAGTGTAACAATTGCCACATGCCTTATTGGAATACTGTGGACGGTGAACTCAACTAATTCACAACACTATTAACCAGTACTTGGGTTTCATTAAGTTTAACGACATGCTAACATTCAACATACTAAATATCAAATTCAGCATAACAATTTTCATGTATTTTTTTTGGAACGTCGTCAACCAACGAGTTCATAATGTGCCACTTAAATTATGCGACCAAATAAAGACCCAAAGTCTGTGTTCTAGTGAAATCTCAAAATATAGAGCTATACATACAAGTCGCAACTAGGTTGGTTATCATATAAGCCACAAAATAAGTGAAATAGAGAACCAATGAATACTTAAAACAAAGCCATAGCCGTGATCCTCTCTTAAGCCCTTTTGTAATTGATAAATTTTAAAGGAGTTTTATTGATATAGATGTTCAATGGACTTCTCACATATAAAACTATGTGTTATTTTTGTTATACGTGATTCCAATTTGTGATCGATCAGTCTATGATCCAACTTGAAGATACATAAAAAATGCTCAGAGCAGTACCTGTGCAATTTGCCTGCGCCTAGCGTCCTGAGTTTGTGCAACGAGATCTGCGATATCAGCGATAGGCTGAATTGCAGGAGCATTTGGATCATTGAGACGGTCAATGGCCATGGTGGAGAGAAGCAAAAATTGGTGCGGGCCGCCGTACAAGATTGTCGGGTGCTGCTACTATTCTATTTCCAAACAGTATTTATGTACCCCACAGACAAACCCCTACCCTACAAAGTATTTTTATTTTATTCTAGGGGAACCCCACAGAATTTTGTAATTACACGTTTATCCCCCCCAACGGATTATGCGACTTTCATCAAAGTGACGGACATATCGTATGATCTTTTCACCAAAAAGACATCCCATGATCGATGTTTCACGAACCTTTGATTTAGGAAGTGGTTTAAAAATAAGTACTTTCAGTAACATTTTTTTATTATAAAATTAAACTCAATTTAAATATATACATTATTACTTTACTTCACTTGTACAATACGAAATCGGCAACTTACCTTTATTATAAAGTAACTAAATATATTATGGGCCAAATCTGTTGTATGATTCTACATCCAGCATTGATTTCTTGAGATTTTGTTGTGATCTAGCATCGATTTTTATAAATTCATTGTCTATATTGGATCTCTAAGATATTAGTCCAAATAAGTTTTATATGATAATTTTCACCATTGTACACGGTGTTATTCTTCCATATAATAATAATAATAATTTTTATTATTTATTTAAATGACTAACCTCATTTATATGCGTGTGCGTGAGTCTCTTTATCGGATTCAATGTTTTTTGTTTTCGTCTCGCACTTGCGACGGTATCTTCCAAAAAGGTATTATGGAACAAATTGAAACCCCGATAGTTTGTTTTGCTTAGAGATATCTAGCAAAATTTCTAAATCTACATAAATTGAAGGGTAAAAAATTCATAACAAACTCGCCAATTTTCCGAAACTGACCCGATAGTTCTCCTTCGAGACATTTATGTGCTATTAATTGATTAAATTCGTCGACTTCATTGATGGCGTTGTTGGTTTAAGAAGAAGCTAACAAGAGAAAAAAAAATTTCTAAATTTACATCAAAGTGCAAGTTGAAGGGGCAAATCAAAACAAGGTACAAGTTAGGGGGAAAACAATTCCTTGAAAACTCAATGTAGAGCTTTATATTTTTACTATGTTGTTTCTTGTTTTTACTTTGTTTTGTTCAATCTGTTTTTCTAAGTAATCTGTTTTTCCAAGTGAGACATGTAAGCACTTAATATTAAAATCTTAAATGAGAGGACTGATCATAAAAGCTATGTTACATAGTGGGGTAAAATCACAATACCCCTTTATTAGGTTGGGGGTCTACTACAGACATCAAAGACGACCGCTGCACTCAGCAAGCAGCAATGGAGTCTTCCTCAGCAGCCCTATGCAAAGACGTCCCCAATCTTCTCTCCTCTTTCGTCGACGTCTTCGTCGACTTCTCCGTCAGCGGCGGCCAATTCCTCTTACCTCCAATATCCGGCGACCCTCCGCTGCAAACCTACTACCCGCCTCGGGACCGATTAATCGCGATCGGCGACCTCCACGGCGACTTGGAGAAGACCAAGGAATCTCTACGTCTCGCCAAATTGATCGACCCGGAGTCGGCTAAATGGGCCGGGGGGTCGGCCACCTTGGTCCAGGTCGGCGACGTCCTCGACCGCGGCGGCGACGAGCTGAAGATCCTCTATTACCTCGAGAAATTGCGGCGAGAAGCCGCCAGGTGCGGCGGCGAGGTGATCACGATGCACGGCAACCACGAGATCATGAATGTGGAAGGAGATTTCAGGTTTGTGACTCAGAGCGGTTTGGATGAGTTTAGGGATTGGGCCGATTGGTTCCGAATTGGAAACCGAATGAAATCGGTTTGCAAGGGCTTGGAGAAACCGAAAGACCCGTTTGAGGGGATTCCGCTAGGGTTTCATAACGTGAAGGAGGAGTTCGTCGATGGGTTTAGGGCTAGAATTGCAGCATTGGGGCCGTTGGGTCCAATTTCGTCTCGGTTTTTGTCCAAGAATGTGACTGTGTTGGTTGTAGGCGAGTCGGTTTTCGTTCATGGTGGGCTTTTGGCGGGCCACGTTTCGTATGGGCTGGAGAAGATCAATGAGGAGGTGAGGGATTGGATTCAGGGGCTGAAGGGTAGGTATGCACCGGAGTATTGTCATGGGAGGAATTCATTGATTTGGTTGAGGAGCTTTTCGCATGAATTCGCAGATAAGTGCGATTGTTTGGCTCTTGAACATGTTTTAGCTACGATTCCGGGTGCGAAGAGGATGATTATGGGGCATACCATTCAGGAGTTTGGGATTAATGGCGTTTGTGATGAGAAAGCGATTCGGATTGATGTCGGTATGTCCAAGGGGTGTATTAATGGGCTGCCTGAAGTTTTGGAGATCAATGGGAATTCAGGAATGAGGATCTTGACGTCGAATCCGGTGTATGAGAAGAAGAAGTATGTATCTTCTGTGGAAACTGAGACTAGGCAAGGACCTGGGCTTTTACCGCAAGGACCAAAGCAAGTGGAAGTGAAAGCTTAACTACTTGGGTATTTATCCTAAACCTTAGTAGTCGATTTTAAATGAAGCCCCTTATGAACATATATGGCGTTTCTGTTGTCAGCTCTAGAAGTGTAAATAGTCAATCAGTATATGGTAGTGTAATATTGGTATTCTCACTCACTTTCATAGGAAAATGTGTGTGCAAATTTATCTCTACAATATTGGGAGTATGCTGGCTGTACTTGGGTTCTGAAACTGAAACTGAGGACATTATTTCTCTGCAGTTCGTCTTAGATCGCTACGGAAGATTTTTTTTTCAGCAAAACAGATTTTATTGCAATGCAATTAATGGGGTCTTGGTTTCTTTGCAGTTTTCCAGCTATCATTATCATTGTTTCCCACCTTTGTTTCAAAAACTGCCTCAACTTCAAGCTTGTCGTGCGAACCCCAGCTCTACAGGTATTGGAACATATTAAAGTACTCATAGATGCCACCGGATATGGGGCTGATTTTACACCACTTTTAGCCTTTTTAGCTGAAATAGAAATGAATTTGAAATTTGAAACGTAGATTTAAGGCACATTGTTTCTTGAACCCATAGGCAATGTCTCATTGTCATTGTGCAGCAACTAGCTCCAACCAATTTAATTCTCCTTTGCATAGGGTTTTCTGTGAATAACCCATTTCTAAAAGTAAACATAGTTTGGCTAATTGAACTGTACATCTTCCAGCATTGACAGTTGAAACTAAATAGATGGACACCAGGCCAATTGGAAAAGAGTCCCAAGTAAGCAGTATAACGTGCTAAACTATACCCATTTCATTCTCTGAACTGTCGAAACAGATTGCTTGTGTCTAAGTCACTGCCGTACTATATCCATAGTATTTATATGCCATTGAGAATTGTTATGGATGGGGTATATCCTTTTACTTTTGGTGTGATGCGCTAGAAACTGAGCTCAAGAAGACCTCCCATAGTGTACATAGATAAAATACCCTACATTGATTGGTTAGTTGTAATGTATTTTATAAATTTACTCAACATGTTTTCTTTCAGAAATACCTCCTTTTTTCTGGTTTAGATGTAATGCATTTTTATGATTTTACTGAAATAGGTGGATCAATTTTTCTGGTTATATTTGGTGGATCAATTTTGGATCGGTTGGAACATAGTTTTCGCATCAACATTTCCTTTCTTTTTGCCTTCTGTGTCGGATCAGTGCTGTCCAATCCTAGAGGTTAGTTGTATATTCTTTGGAGAAGTTCAAATACATTTTTGAACCTTCCTTGGCCATCTTGAAATTGCTATCAAAACTCATTTTTCCGTTTCAAATGATTGATGGTTTCAGATGGTCGACTTTGTAGACTGTTGTTTTCTGGAGAAAATAGTGTCTTCTGCGAACTTGAATCTTTATCATTTTCACTCGTGGCTCAAATGGAAGCAGAGTCGTACTTCCTTCATCCTCTTGTTTTACTTGCTATTCGCTGACTCCAGTTGCATTGCATGGCCATACATCTTGCTGTCTCTTTTGTTTTCTTATTTCACAATGTAGGAACCATTATCACTCTTTCCATTTTCCCCTCCCTTTTGTAGATGGCTAGCAGGAGCAAGGCAACGAATAAGAAATAGCACTGCTGTTCATGAGGGAGCAGTTTTCCAGAAAATTAATGGATGTGCTTCGCAGTTATGTGGTGCAGTAACTGCTGCTTTCAATGTTATGGATGCAGGAAGGTGATGTACTACTAGTATTCTATAGATTTTAGAAAAAAAATATCTCGAAATGATTGTCTTTTGTTAGGAATTGTTCCGATATTTACTTTTTGTGAATAAAAAAGTGCATCGAAGCCTTATACAAGAAACAAATGAGACACTTTTGTATTGAAGACTATGAAATGCCTCATGTAGTCTTAACCAGCATTAATGCCATTCCACATAATTGACAAAAACAAAAATGAGAGCAACAATACTGGTTAGCAGTTAGGGAAGTAAAAACTCATTAAATGAATTAGAAGTTAAAACCACATGAACTGAACTGCAAAGTCGGTCAGATGCAAGTTCCATCTTAGAACTAATGGTCTAATAATACCGTTTTCAATCTTCATCAAAAATTTAATATCAAGCGTCCAAGGTCAAAATTCGATGTCGGCTGGTAGATTGAGGGAAGTTTCATTTTGGTTTATGTAGTTTTATATTTGCGATTTAACTCATAATTGTAGCAATGCAAGAGAACCATAAAATTTCAATAATTTTTTGTCTGGTGTTTTTACACTAGGAAAGTGTCCAATCTATCCTCCTAATATTAGACTACCAAAGGTCTAATTCGCAATAATTGAAGCTAGCTAGATGGACCACAGTAGTACTACGTCCAACTGAACCGACTAAAATTGTAAGGTGGCCATTAGTCAATAATAATTGCAAGCAGATCTAAGCCTCCTAAACAGCTCAACAAACTTGCTGTATAAAAGAAGGCTGATATAGAACTGATAAAATGCATCAAAAGATAGCTTAAGCCAGATTACAAATTTTGGACTAAAGCACTTTGCTACAAGACTTAGTGGCACAAGGAGTGTTCAATACTCAATGAAGATATTCCGTGGTGCTCTTCTGAGTCTCTGTTTCTGCCTTTTTACTGTGAGCTTCTGCTACACCAATGCAGAGACCATTGAAACAGCTGCAGGAGAACAAGTAGCAGCAAAGACCTTTTCAGGTGTGTATGTACAAATGGTAGAGCATAAAGCAAATGTCAAAGCCAGTATTGGTTGCCATTTTTTCTTAAATGACTAATAACAAATAACATATTAGTCAATTTCGTTTGAACGAAAATGAAATTACAGCTTTGGTCAGTGTTCAGTATGCATAATAATCTTTGCACGTAACTCTTTGTGCAGAGGTCAATGAAGAAGGAAAGTTTGCAATGCATCCATCAAAGCCATTCTTCAAGAAACCACCTCTACACAAGATTCCCATTGTCAAGAAGCCATTCCCACCGAAACCCGTCTTCAAGGTGCCAATACCACCCACCCCAATCTTCAAGAAACCACACCCTACACCGGTTCCAGTCTTCAAGATTCCACCTTACAAGAAGCCGGTCCATCCTCCGGTTCCAGTCTTGGAGGAAAAGCCGTTTCTGAAGAAGCCATTGTTCCATCCATTTCCGAAATTCAAGAAGCCGCTGTTCCATCCAATTCCAGTTTACAAGAAGCCATTTCCACATCATTTCCCAGCTTACAAGAAACCATTTTCACACCCAATTCCGGTCTACAAGAAGCCATTTCCTCCCCATCCCTTTCTTGGGAAGCCATTTCCCTGAAAGCTAACCTGGTGTTCTCTCCAGTAAGAGAATATTATGGGTTAAAGGCAAAGTCTAGTGTAGAATAAAGTCTTGCATGGAGAGATAAGAAATGAGAATATTATTGTACTTATGGTTGGTTTGATTTTATGTTGTTCTGTTTTAGATAAGAAGCAAATTTGTGTGTTATCTTATCAGGTCAAGGAAAAACTTTTCAATGATCAAATAACCCCAACACTCTGCAAGAAAGCAAAGAAATGACACTCAAATGGTTACTTGTCAAGAAATAAGAATTATTTATGGACACTGCTTAACCTTAGCATGGAAACAAAGAACTAGTTCAATATGGGAATGGCACTAATGCCAATGCCAAGTCCTTATGAGTTCTTTAGCTGAACAATTGATTCACACATCAACTCTAGATGGGGGATACCTTTTCGATATGGATAGACGGATTGAAATTGTTGAGAAAGAACAATGAGAAAAAAACTCGGATGAAAGTTCAGTTGGAAGTACAAAAGGTTTTCCATCTTTTGTTTATAAAGGCTTATCTTAAGCCATCTTCAATAATAAAGGGGCTAAAGGGCTATCATGCCAAATTTTAGTCATTTAAAAAAATAATTTTTAAAAATTTCGGATATTCTCAAATTTTATCATCTTTAGTAGTTTAAAGGGGGCTTTGCTTGAGCGGTGGGTAAAATGCATTAATTTAAGAGTGAACTTGGCTTGGTAGAGGCTAAAGGGCTAGAGGTAGCCACCCCTCAAGCCTTTGACACACTTGGTGACCCTTTCGCCTTTTAGCCTCTACCAATAGGAGCTAATGGTGTTTAGGGTGTGGTTAAATACCATTGCTAAATATTATCTTAGTCCTTGTGGGAAAAAATGACCCAATCTCACACAATACTCAAATCTTTTTCACAAATCAAAGGTATAAACCAGATTTTGAGATGTGAAGGCCGAGAAGTGATATTTTTGCACTCAAAACACTACTGAAAGAAGAGGTGAGGTTAAGCATATAGTCCTAAGAAGATAAGAAACAAGAGTGGAGGATTGGAGAACATGTTGGTTAATTTCCCACTCAAAACATAGGATTCTCCGAAAGGAAAACAGCTAATCTTTGACTTAGCTATTGGACAGAAAACTGGAAAATATGATTCTAACCAGCGGACCTATGAAAGTCTATTGATCTCCTCAACAAGTTGAAAAATGTGCAAGAGCAGATTTTGAAACCATGAAAGCATGTTATAGTCTTTCAACATGAAAGCACATTGAAAATGTGATGGTGTAAGTCCAAAAAGGTGAAGAAGCACATGAGAAATTAAATCATGTGATCCCTATAACAGAGACAAAACAAGATTACACACCTAACTGCCTATTAATAACTAAGAGCATGTGAACACTTTAGACGAAGGCAATGCAGACTTAAGACATGTACAAGCTCGTTAGCAACTAGGAACGTATGAAATTGATAGTTGAACAATAGTAAGAAGACACATGAGGAATTGAATCATGTGAATCCTTAGATCAAGACAATGAAAGTTTAAACATATATATGAACCCAAATAGCAGCCAAAAGTATGTGAGCGAATTTGAACAAGGCTGCGCATGTTTAAATCATGTACAATAAAAAACAAAAGACAAGACTTAGCATACATGTATGCATACAACTGCAAATTGACCGGACCTTGAGCAATGTTGATCTTCATAACTTCATCTTCGCTTCATCTTCATCATATAGCCTAATTCTAATTGAGCTTGCAATGTGTAAATGAAATGTATGAAATATTTTTATCAAGGAATACCAATTAAATAACCTACAGTCTGTTTTTACTCGGTATAATTGTATGTCACATCTTGTAATTTGGTAAAGTAACAATGGATTCCTAATCTTTAATAACAGTTACAAACTCCATATAAAAAAAAATAACAGTTATAAACTAAAGAGAGCTTTCAGTAGAAAACTTGTGTGATGCTTCCCAAGTTCAGGCAGATCAAAATCTGAAAAGAGTAGAGAATGTTGAAGCAAAGCTAAACCCAGAAATTCGTAGCTTTATAAAAAGTTATGCCCTCATCACATGTTTATGGAGGATTTTGGCTACTTTCTTAGTCTTTTAAAACTTGTTCAACATGTATAAAGTCATGCTACCGTTTCCCTCCATACCGGAAGCCACTTATTTATAAATAATGGACTAGTCATGTAAATATGTGCATCGATATCATTAGTCAAATAGGATCTGAACTGTATCTAGATTCGGGCTAAAACGTATATGCACTTAACTTTATTTTGGTAGGGTCTTTTTATTAAGTTCTGCTCTGAGCATATGCCAAAACAAGATATGTGGATGACTTTGCAAAGTGAATATGGGGATATTGAATTTATCTCGCGGAGAAGGTGGCACTGAGTGGTGGATGGAAAAGGTTTTCAGAGACTCACGAACTAGTGGTAGGAGACGTGTTTTTCCAGCAAGTCACTCACTCCAAGTTTAAGGTTAGTTGTAGCTGATACATTCTTGAAAGCTTTTTGTGGATCCTTAGTAATTATTGTTTGCTTGCAAGCGTTAATGTGGAAGATTCTGTTATATTTGACAAATTCGTATCAGAAATTAAGTACTTTGAGATGCTATTTCTGAAATGCACAAGGACTCAATTGTCTTGCTACCTATTTGTGTAGGTTTATATTGTCAGGTCAAATGGTTCAGATGACGAGGACATTCCTAGCCTTGTGAGTTTAGAAACGGCCACTAATCTGATGGATGAATCAGAAAATGACAGCAAAGATGACGTTGCTGAATTTCTGGAGGGACTTCGATTTTCATAAACTAATGTCATCAGTTTCGAAAAAGTGAAGTGTATAGAGAACTTCAAAGTTCTCGTAAATGGTGTACTCACAAATTCATAGTTGAAGAACGTCCTGACTAAGTATAAGCACGTCCTGACCAAGTATAGCTGCCTTTGCTTGAAAGGTAATCAATCAGCCAGCAACAGTCCATAATGTCTTTGAATTACTTGAGTATTATATTTGGGAGCCATCCAAACCCGAAGATATTTCTTGCGCCGGAGAAATGACTAGCATAGACTCTACTAGAGAGAAAAAGTATGTAGAGATTGCTTTATTCAAACCTAGTATCTTTTATTGCTTTCATTTAAAGCAAGGTAAAGATTGTTACGTATAACCAAAAATCTGAGCACAACACATGCTGGTATGCAGCTTAAGATGGATCCGTACATAGCTATAAATATTTCCTTCTCTAGCCTTTTCTCTTTGTCAATGGTGATAAAACATGTAAAAGGGGTATTGTGGAAGCTTGAGTTTAAAGTGATGATTGAGACACAAAAGGTGCCGTGCAACTTGACCTTGATTCCATGCAGTTCAAAGGACGTAAACAAGGTGGGCAGTAAGCAGTGCTAGCATTCTCACAATTTAACTCCAGTTGATTGCATTTCTCATCAAGTTCATCAAATTCCTTCGCATTCTGAAATAAAGTGCCAAATTCAAGTGAGTTCAACATATGGCAAAATCAACAGACAAAGACGCCCACGTAAAACCACATCTACTGAGGCAATCTTATTGAAAGAGCACCATAGTAGCATAAGCAATGCTGGCTAAGTGTCAGTTGACAGATTCTTTTGTGGAACGTGCTATATTTACATGTTGTTTCTCTAATGATCCTAATATACAAAAAGTTCTCAGTATCACATGTACCTGAATAGATAAACAGCGGAATGAAGGAAGAAAATGCATCTTGCAATACTCATTAAACATCAAAGTGAGCACTAGAAGTGGAATTGTTGAAATGGATGCAGCTGGCTTCGATTTTAGTCCAAAAATACCAATCATAGTAATTTGCATGAGAATGATTGCAACCAGAATGTAATGATGGATGTAAGGCCAATACTGTCCACATGTCTCATAAACAGTTTCGTAGACATCTTCAATCTGCAACACAGGATAAGTTTATAGCACTTGTAATTGATATAAAACTGCAGGAAATGTTACTGAAGTGTAATATGATATCAAGTAATTTATTATTTGAAGTTATAAACAGACCATGTATTCGACATTAAAAGTAGCATAAATTTTCGGAAAACACCTCTCAGCTCCATATATATGAGACAAAAAAGCATGTGATCATTCGGCCAGAACAAACATATTTTTCATGATGAAAAACTTCACGTCAGTTCCAAGAGAATGGTTCATGCAGGAGGGATATAAATTGTTGACCCATTCTCTATTATTTTAGCTTTTTGGTCTAGTGGGTGTGTAACATGCTATCAAAGCCTTGTTTTTGCAGGATTTTCTAAGTTTGATCCCATTCCCATTTCTCTGTTGGGTTGTAGGATGCCAGTTGAGACTGCACCTAATTGTTACTCTCTCCGTGCAAAGGATGGGGCTGTACCTGAGGGAGAGTATAAGCTTAAGATATTTTCTTGGCCTACTCCTTGATAGCTTAGACTTTGGGGGCTAGTGATTGCGTAGGAGATACGACAAGGAACTGTTTAAAGCTTGAATGCTGATGACACAGGAAGCTAGTGAATCTAATAAAAACTCTGGCACCTCAACTTTAGATTGCATATAAATGCCAATATGTATCTAGAATGACAATTATCTCCCACCCTAGGCAAAAGTGTGAAATATGCAGTTTATCAATGCAGCTGGTACTTAGACTTCTAATTATACCTAAATAAGATATATAAATGTCAAACCCCTAGTTGAAGTAACGATCAACAAAGCTGCAATAAGGTTCTGGGTAACTATAAAAGTGCAACGGGGAAACAAAATGAAAATATTTGTCTCCTTGCATCTATGGATTTTCGTTATCACATATAAAAACAAAGGGAAGAAAAAATATATGGAAAGGGACCAAAAGAATGTAAAAGGGATTAATTGCATGAGCATACATAATACTAGATGCGAGATAATAGTGAGATAAGCAATGTAAAGATGGAGAAGTCCACCTGGTTTAGATACACAATATAGCCTAGCAAGAAGTAGCCAATCAGAAATGGGAGCAGAAGTGGTGCGACAACTGCATATACTGTACCAATCAGCACAGACAGTGAGACCATAGGAATGATTCTGTAGTAAGGTAGCGAATAAAGATAAGGACTTTTCTCTCTTCCACGGCCATAAGTACAAGACTTTATAGCATCCCAAGTAAGTAATCCCGGTTGAAGGATTTCCAAAGAAAACCCTGACAGCCCATCTGTCAAAATATACGTCACAAAGAAATCTGCCTGAAACAGTAGAAACTAAGCTTAATGGACCGAATCAGTGTGTACAACATTTCAAGAGAATACATATAAGAAACAGAATAGGCCAAAAGTATCAACACAGAAGACAAACTCACTTGGGCAGAAACAGCACGTGCAAGGTGACTGGGTATGTCTTTCGGATGAGTAAAAGATTGCCCAATTTCATCTAGCAAGGAACCAGATAACAAACTCCAAAAGAACACATTTCCCACTAGGAAATAAAAAACCATATTGCAAGCTTTTATCTCCTCCCTGCTCTTTGAGATACAGCCTGCTAGTTTTGCCATTCCAAGCATTGCAAAAGGAACAACGTATATGAATCCTTTGAGAATGGCACTTGGGAGATACCCTGTTATAACAGAGCTTAACCCTGGTCTGTGCATGTCAATGATACAAAAGATTACACATCATGCATGATGTAAACAGCAATAACTCTATATCATGACACAGCAGCAAATTTCCTACTATTAAATAATGCACGCATTCAGTCCTTCGAGTTAATCCCAGTTATGAGCATATTGATCAGAATCTTACAGGTCAACAGCTGAGTCCATGTAACCAATTACATATAAAGCATGCAGTGGCTTCTCATTTAAATTCAGCAAACTTTTATTCTTTTGGTCATTTCACAATTCAATGTAAGGTTTTGTGACCTTATGGTATTAGATGAGACCTTTCTAAGTACCCAAAAGTAAACCTAAAGAAAGAATTTGTAAACGACTCATTTGAGTCCAAATACACTAAATGAGAATTTGAAACGCACTAAACAAAGGATTTGCAAAAACTCATTTCAAGTAGTCAAGTACAAATCCCTCTCATATGCGCACCTCCTACTAGCTATATGTAGTTTGTGCAGATAGTGCATCTCTAACTTAATTAGCCCCCATTATTTGGTAATTGAAATGTCCTCATCCAAGCACATCCTATCTTTCAGGCCGAAAATCCATGCTCAATAATCAAGCAAGCACACATGAGATAAATATAAAAAGCACAATAAAGGGAGTTGGGCGTCTTACATCAACTGTAAAGCCATGGCTGGAGGAAACCATTTTTTTAGTTTCTCAAATTTGGCTATTCCTTGCACTGCAGTGACTGGGATAGCAAAGAAGATTGTAAGAAGAGCTGCTGCAACAATAACTCCAAAATTGCAAAGCGGCAACACTCTGTATGGGATTGCTAGATTTCTCCATGATACATCCCTGGGTTCCGGAGCCATGTCAGTGATCCAACGAAGTGGATTTGGGTGCTGCTGAGATTGGGCAACTATTGCTGCACCCAACCGAGACTTGAATGTAACAAATGCAACAGGCAACTCCTACAAATATAGAACTGAAGATGCTTATTGGACGTCAAATCATTTTGCAGTGTTTACTGAGTTACTCAATAAATTAGAACATAGATGTATATGGAGTTAAAATCGGGAAAAATACTTCATTCTAGTATTATACTGTTACCATCAAATTGAAGACAAAATCCACTGCCAAATGGTCACTGGCGTGTTCAGTAACTGTTTTCGCACATTTCTCTATTTATGTGGAGCTGATATCTATATTTATTTTGTATGTATACAAAGGATTAACCAGAAAATGTGCTTTATTAATCTACAGAAAAAGAATATAAATTCTTGTAATATGCATAATACAATGAAGAAGAATCTTCCACAGTTCTTATATATGAATTGCAAATACTAACCAAATAACTTCACTTCCAGAATATCCAGTCTACTTTGTATGAGGTTTTATTACGGCTATAATCAGTATGATAATTACCTTTTCTTTGAGCCTATCTTCACACTGTAATTGGTGTATTTTATGTTGAAGTTCTTCGAGCTTTTCCTCATAAGTGGACATTTTCTCAGAGTCTTCCCGAGACGGATTTAAGAGCAGAGGTGTTTGGTCATTTTTCTTAACCACTGAGTGGTTTGTCAGGTCCTCTATCTTCCTCTCAATGAATTTCGCCTTGTTCTACACGCAAGATTATCTGAATCAGATGTCAATGAAAAATAGACACCATAGAACTACAAGATAGGACAAGAAACCATAACTATAACAGTAAAGAATAAATCATAATCACACTTTATTACATGGAACCATAATCCCATCATCAAGAAAACTTATCATGGAGGTAAGATGATTTAGAACCAAAGAAATCTAACTGTTGACAATTTCATTTATTTAACAACGAAAAAGATATGAACATAAGATTCTACCAAAAGGTACGTACTGGAATAGGAACATAAATCCAAACACAATTCAATAAACTTGAGCTATTTAGAACTTGTGTCAATGTCAATGAACAAAATCTATCAATTGCCTCAGTTACCCAAAACTCATTCTTTGACTATTTACATGAAAGACATCAACAAGCAACACCGAGGATGTGAGGTACAAAGTTTTTTTTTTTTTTTTTGGCAATTTGATCAACCCTTCTTGGAATTTTCTTAAACTCTCATCTTGTCCATATCATATTAGTGTTCAAATTTGGACAGAATAAGAATGCCCCACGTTAAAACCTGACTACCCCAGTAGGTTGACTTACTGTATATCTCTTTACGCAACGTCAGGGATTGGAAGGAAAACCACGATTTCAGACCCAAACAATGGTAAAGTTAGGCACAAGACAGCTATGACCGAGGATCATGCTACACTGGGCCCAATTGGTATCCGAGCAATTGTTAGACTTTAGTCATGGCGTGCGACCATCACTTAAGGCAGAGCAGGCATATGAACACTACACTCATTTACAAAATAAAGATATGAACTACGAGATTCATCGATGAGTTAGGAAAATGAATCCAATCCAACTTTCAATCTTTTATTTGAAATCATTTGTAAAAGAAAAGGAACACCAAGAAAAGGAAACAAATAAGACATCCCTACTACGGTATATCCTACTTACTCAGTGTTTAAGCAAATGTGACACAATCCCATGATACAATCAGAGTAACCAAGGGATGCATAAAAAATACAAATTTCAAGAAAATGATTCACTAACTTAAAAATAACAGACTGCTGGCATGAGTAGTAGACTCATGCATTAATTAAGTGATCTGAGAATGCTGACTTACCATCAAATCCTTGAATTCTTTTCCATCATACAAAATCTGATAAGAATGATAAGCATATGGATGATGCTTAGAGAAGAATTTGTCAACAGCACACCCACGAGACTTCTGTTCTATGCAGCATGGAATTTCACGAACCAGAACAGTGAAATGTTCAGGCTGATGCCTAATTTTCAGAAGTTGTTGAATCCTTGTAGCCAAAATCTCATTATATTCCTGAAGAAGAAATGATGCAGGAAGTCACCTGTTACGTAAACTTATCTGAGTGTTAAGGTTCAAGAAGCAACATGGTTAACTCAAATAAACACTTTATTACAACTTTGATTTTTGCGGGTAAATTAAATCTTGAATACACAGATTGCTAGAATACAACATCCACCTTGTAGAGTAGGTATACTCCATACAGAGATATAAGCCATAGGCATGAAAAATGAACCCAAAGTCTGCAGGGTTGAAAAAAATTGGTAAGTATTTCAAGTTAGAAGCTAGTCAATAGGAGGAAGACCAGCTTCCAGCAATCAGACAATAATGTCAACTCAATGGAAAGATCTACTCGAAAATACGACAATCTTTTTTAACTATTCTTGTATCGTATTCTCCATCTCATGCACAACATAAAGGTGGGCATCCTTAAGCACATCGCCTCCTTAAGCACATCGCCAGATAGTAAGAAACCACAGCGCAACAGTTTCAAATTCACTTGTTTGGAGCCAGAGCTGGAATCAGCTCTGTTTCTATTGTACTAATCAAATAACATATCAGAATTCCTTAAGAACTTAAGACAGTCTCACCTGTTGGAACCTCGACTAATGTTAGATATTGTGAAAGAATCCAAGGAATGGTGGTTCATTTCTGTAAGACCATCACCACTATAATTTACTGGAAGAAGTACTGCCAATCCAACAAGCGAGCATACCACAAAGAATTTGATACTGCAAAGCAAAAGTATGCACGTTTAATACCTCCACGAAACAGCAGCATTGCCAATACAACCGTCAATGCTATACGTCGTTTCAGCACATCATTAATGTACTCTGGTTTTATCTACAACATCGATTAATAGGTGCAATCACATAGTTAGGGGTTTCCCCCAAAACCCTCAATCTATGATTCTAAACTTCTTCCCATGATGAATGTGTAAATTAACCGATACGTGTAGCTAGGTATTTGAACTTTACTTCGAACTCAAGCTTCAAACTTTAAATTGTCCTTTAGCATTGTTAATACTTTTTCAAATCATTCAAGTTAACTGAGCCCAGATTATTACCTAATAGAAATACTAATCTATTACTAATGAAAATGCTAATACGATAGAAAAGAACTGTCCATTCTGTATAATTAAATACCAAAATTAAAAAGAGGAACCATTTTTAAATACCAAAATCGCTTTACGAGCAGAATTACGTCTAGATAATTATTTTTTAATTACCAAACGAGCCCGTAAGTAATGGATAACAAAAGCGGTTTAAATACGGAAAAACAGCAATTTATGGACCCGAATTTGAAGAGCCTGATGATGACGAGGGCGTCGAGGCCGTGGGTCTCGAGGATTTCGCCCTCGGAGACGCGAAAAGCGCGGGAAATCCAGGAGACGGAAGGGAGGCAGCGGCGGCGGAGGCCGGCGTCGAAGTCGGGAATGCGGCTGTGGCTGTTGCTCCGGCGGCCGCGCTGGGATTCGGAGAGGCGGCGGGGGTAGTAGATAGGGGCGTTGGAAGGTTGTTTCTTGAGGATGGAGAAGAGGGTGAGAATGAAGAAGGCCAGCCCGAAGTTTATGGCGGCCGAAGCAATCAGGCTTTCGGGGTTCATCTTTTGAAAATGACTCTTACCGTAAATGGAGATGAAGGTTGGAGGAGGAGGAGGAGGAGGAGGTTGGTGCCAGGTGCCGCCTGGGGGTGCGGTGGTACGTGGCGGACTCTGAGGTGGATGACGTTGTGGTAGAGCATAACTGATTTTGGACGGACGTAGCTAGTATGTTGTTAAGGGGCTGTTTTATTTTTGAGAAAGTGTTTGCCGCTTTCAAGGGGGTTAAGTTTGAACGTCCCACGGTCCCACCACGGCTTACGAGCTCATCTAAGGATTGCGTTTGACATTGTTGTGTTGCGTACAAGTTTCAAAGTTTTAGTTTCGGTTTCGGTTGAAATTTTGGTCGTCAAAATTTATGGAAATTTCGGAAAAACTTTCGATTTCGATGAAAATTTTGGTAAAAAAAAATAAAAAGACGAAAAACATGGTAGAACACCTATAAATTAATATCTCTACTTTCTATAGGCTCTAAAATCAACAAATAATGCAATTTAACACTTAAGCTATGCAACATTGTCCATATGGATTAACTTTTATATACATAAGGGAGAAGAATGTGTGTTTTGCATTACTAAGCTGTCAATTAGCATAATATCTTAAATGTTATTGTGGAATACTTAATGTGAGTCTTATGAAACATACAATAATCATTACATTAACATTACAATATATCATAAAAATTATAAGGAATATAATATATCAGAATTACACATACTATAAAACTATTACGATGAGCCTCATCTTTACTTCTTGATATATTATCTTGGAACTGGTAATATTGCTCCCATGACATTTGGTAGCAGGCGAAGTGAATGTAATATTCAACATGCATGTAAGAAAGTCAAAAGATCTATCTATGTAAAGCATACCTATTGTTTCGAGCTTGATAATTGACGGAGGAGTGGAGGTGGTAGGGAGAAGTAAATCATAAAGTACGAAGCCTATTGTTTGTTTGTATGATAAATGATGAAGGTAGAGAGAAGTAAAGCATAAAGTAGAAGCTTATTGTTTGTTTGTTTGCTTGATAATTACGGTGGAGATGGTAGAGAGAAGCTATGTAAATAAAACATCTTCGCCAAAGCATACATCAAAGTTTCCCTGAAATTGTACCGAAATTTCCAACATATTTCCGAAATTTCATCGAAATTTCCGAAATTTCGGTCTTTTTCCGATGATATTGACACGTACCCCGATTCAAATTTCGGCGCTACAAATTAGCAAATTTTCGGTATTTCGGCCGAAATTTTGAACCTTGGTTGTGTATTAGTTAATTATAATTATTATAATTGTTATGAAGGAAATCAATTGTGAGAATAATTAGTTAGTTTAACATTTAGTAAACATTATATCAAAATTTATGTAGGTCACAATAATCAATTTCAAAGTGTTTGATAAAATTTTTTAGTAAAACATATATATATATATATATATATCAGACAATGACCTCTAAGGATAAAATTGACCCCCAATTATATGGTTGACAAAAATTTCAAATGTTCACCTAAAAGGACAAATTAACTAAATAAATAAATAAATGTTTTTGTAAAATATTATGATATATATAGGACAATGACCTCTAACGACAAAATTACCCCCTAATCATATGGTAGGATAAAAAATTTCAAATATTCACCTATAAGGAAAAATTAATTAAAAAAATACATAAATTGAATGCCACATAGACCATCGCCCACATCTAAACCAGTCTGCAAGTTTTGGGCATGGCTAACACATGCTCACCTTTTTTTCAAATAAAAAAACTTGTGCTACCCTTTCTCAATGCCAACATAGAAACAGTTTATGTTATTGTGTCACACAGAAACAATTTATTCCAACACAAAAACAGTTCACATTATCACATAAACAGTTGATGCCACACATAAACACAAAAACACATAAACAGTTCATGCTAATTAACATAGAAACAGTTGTGGCAACATCATTGGGGTTTAATAGTGGTTTACAAAAACTCTATTAAAACTGAAAACAAGTTGTGGGCATTGTAGATCTTGAAGAAACAAAAAGATTGATTGACACCTAACTTGACCTTGGAGATGGTCGAATTTGACAAGAATCGGTCGATTTTGCCGGAAACGTAAAAAAATTGGTTTGGCTTTTAATCAGTAGTCTTTAATTAATGGGTTTGTTTTCTGTAATTCATTGAACCCATGTGCGATTAAATAATTCTGTGCATGCTCTTTGTTTTGCAAATTGGTTGTTGCATCTCTCATATTTGTATACACTACAAGAAAATTGCCATGCACCAATTTACTATTTGTCCTCTCTTTTTTAGCACATTCTTATTCTCCTTTTCCCTCCAACATGTTTCAATTTTTGCCACACTTTCCACCAAACTGTGGCTGGACAAATATAATATCAATTGTTTTAGACACATTTCCTCTTAACTGTGGCTACAAACAAAATACAATTCCCTACTCTGCCCCCTTTCTCATCCTCTCTCTCTCTCTCTCTTTTCCTCTATCTTTTTCCCTTATTTTTTTCTTCCCTCACTCCTTTCTCACCTCTCCTCCCTCCATCTTCACTCTCTCTTATATTGACCATAGCCACTTCCTCGTTATTCCTCTTCCTACTCTAATTGGATTTGGGCAACCAAATTCAATTTTTGGATTTTTAGTAGAGATTTAGGGCTTCGAGTGTCTCCAGCGTGAGCTTGATGCTTTGTTCTCCAACGCTTCCGCTCCGCCACCTCGCTGCTGAAGTGGGTGAGTAGATCTAGCCAGATCTCGGCTCGCGTGTTAGGGTAAGGTTTTTGATATGGGGGGTTTGAATTTGGCTTTTGGGTTGATTTGTTTTGGATTTTGGAATTGATTTGGAGGCTAAAGTTTTGATTTGGGTTGTGGGTATTGTTTCTTTGCAGGTTATTCTCTTATTTGAGTTGGGTATTGTTTCGTAATCTGGATTCTTTGTATTTATTACCTGGATTAGTATATGTTGAATGTTTAGCTCGTTGTGATGTTTGGTATATGAATTTAGCATTGGAATTGTCGTGTGTGTTTGGTTTCATTTTCTGAAGTTTGATCCTTTCGGTTGTGATCATACTTACATTTTACTTCCTTTGTGTAGTTTGGTTGTTTGCATATGCTGCTTATTTTCATTAGTTCTTTACCCCATTGTTTTAATATGATCGTGGAAATTTTTCATTGTAGATTGGTCCAAACAATGGATTATTCGGTTATAGTATTTGACACGCACCAACTGCCATACCTTCGATTTTTGTAGATTCCTTTCTTGTATCTTCTGTTGTATGCAATTTTATGACCTCAAGACATATGGAATCATTACTATGTCTGTGTTGATGGAATTAAGTGTTATGAAATTAATTGAGGCAGATGACAAGCCTCTTTGGTGTTGATGAACAATTTGGAGAGGACGCAATTTTGGGAAGGCTCGAGGGCATGAAGGATGTGATTGAACAAGTTAATAGGCAATTCAAACCCAGACCGCCATTAATTTTCCTTTTTTCTGTTTTATTGATTTTGGAAATGAAGATTATTTTACCCTATGTTTTTGGATATGTAATCTAAAGCTACAAACAGGAAATAAAACAGAAAAAGAAGAACGAAGTATTTTCCTTTAGAAATAGTTTTTGAAAATAGTTTTAGTACAAGTACTATGCGTCTTTATAATCAAGAATCATTTCCGGTAGACCATTCAACTTTCGAAGAAAAAGTAAGGAGTGGAACTATTGTTAGCTTTATAATCAAGATTCCATGTGGAATATCACTTTTGATCTTTTCTGGAGGCGGTTATGAAGAGGAGATACTTTCGTTCTCTAACATTGTTTTTTCATTCCTTATAATAGAGATGGAACTATTGTCAGCTTATTCTTTCCATCTGATGATCTCTATCAGCCAAAGTCTCAGAGTCCTTTTTAGTGCAATCTGGTTCAAATTTGGTACCGTTTCTTAAGCAAAGGAGAATGTTTGGAAGGACTTGTATATGTTTGTAATTAATCCAAATTTTTCCATTCATGCTTTAGGGCTTACTAAATCTTGGAATTATGTGAATACTCTATTGGATTGTATACAAGGTCTGTAATGTTGTGGATAGTTATTATCTGCTCTAATTTGCAACTAAGCAGGTACATGTTGGTTGTTTCTTGTTGCAGGAAAGCAGCCAAAGTTTGTTCCAGTACAGAGTACGGACTTTGTGTTTATGGATACTTGGGTTGGGTCAATTCAATTAGATCAAGTAAGGTTTTGAAATTGCTATTTGATCTTTTTTTAGTCTAGATTGTGTTGTCAGGTCTTGCATTTGGCATGCCTTTAATTTGATGTTTTTGTATACCATGAAACTCTATATAGAAACTCTGAAGACAAAAAGTGTCTCTCTTTCTAGAGTTAGTATTTTCATATTTAGTTAAAGGTAATGTACATTTGATGAGATCTTACGTGGTATAGTACTCACAAAATGCAGTACTGTTTTTCTCTTCGGAAGTAAGGCATTTTCTGTGTTCTCTATTCTACACCATGAAAATTTGCTTGCCCAACTGCAGGAGGAAGCAAGATTGGTTGGTCAGACAGAAGTTGAGGAAAGATACCCTTTGTGCGTTGTGGTACTTCATGTGACTTTGATACCACAGGTTCACGTTTGACAATTATCAGGCTTGTTTCAATTATAGTATTTCAAATACTCTCTAGTTATCTAGACAATTTTCTGAGAACTGTGCTAGTGTTCCATGGGATAACTTTTATCATCTTCTTGAACCAGGGGATTCACAACCAAAGGGCGTCACTATATTATGATCTTAATATCATAGAACTGGTACGTGCCTCATATAAAAGAGCAATGTTTCTCCAAAGAATCTCATTTAAGTTTTTGAGGAACTTGATTGCCGTATTGTCTATCTATTAAACGTGACAAATTCATATTCTTGCTTGATATTTCACATTAAGGTCACAATATTTCATATTCTTCCTTGCATTGTTTAGATGCACTTGAACTGTCTACCATGGAAACTAACTTCTAAGCATAGACTATATACTCTGCTAGTCTTATCACGCTCTCTATAATGTGGCTAGAAGCAAAGTTGAAATGTTAAACTGAGTGTTAATAAAAAGGACAGCATTTGTTATGGGTTCTGAGAACTTGTGTGGACACTGATAGCTTAGTTTTCTGTAATATTTGGATAGCTTTTGGTGCTTTCTGTTGGTTTTTGTTATAATGAGAGCAGAAGGATAGAGTTTACTAGATGTTCTGTTTCTATTACCCTCTTTCTATATCTTTTCTCTATCAAAGTAAGTAGTGATTTCTGGCTGTTTCTTTATATTGATTGCTCGTTTGTGTTTTTTTTTCTTTTCAGGAAGTCGATCCTCACCGTGTTCTATTCTGAGTTTTACTTCGCATGGTTGTAGTTCATCCACCCCTTCCTCACTATTTTGCAGTTTGGACTTGTGTTTTACCATGAGCTTGTATTTCAAGTTAATGATATTGTATTCAATTGGAATTAGTTCGTAGATTTCAATTTGAATGGAAAGATACATTTGCAGAGAAATTCAATGTGAAAATACTGGTTTATGGTATATAATTGTGATTTATAGGCTGAATTTTAGTTCTGCATAAATTTTTTTTTGCCCCTAAATTCTTCAGCCACGGATGAATCATGTGTGGCAATTTTCGGATTAAAATATACTTAATAGCCACGGTTGCATCATCCGTGGCTAAATATTTAAATTACTTTGCAGCCAGCCACAGTTGCATTATCCGTGGCCATGCTATACCCACGGTTCACTAACGGGGTGCCTAATGAGCAACACGGACGGCGAGTTAAGCCACGGATGGGTGTAGCGTGCCCATTGGAGATTAGGCACGGATATCCGTGGCTAACTTGCGTTTAGGCACGGATAAAGCCTTCATAGCCACAGATTTTGTCTGTGCCCATTGTGCAGTTTTTTTGTAGTGATATATTTCTTTCCAAGTGACCAGTTTGTGTGAATAATTTGGCTTATTTTCTCGTCTGAAAGTATAGAATAACATTTTGTGTCAAGGTCTCACCTTGCCCCCTCCCCTTCCTTGCAAGCATAATTGTTTTTGACCTGTATAGGCCAAATCTTTAATCTGTTTCCTGGGTTTCACTAGTTTGAAATTATTACTACTTTCTAGGCTTTTCCTAGATGTAAACTTGTGCATTTCACAACCATAGATTGCATGCCAGAAGTTACAGATATTCATGGTAAACTCTAATTTGCTTATTACATGTGTGGAACAGGGCATGGGTTGTAGGATGGCCACCAATTCGTTCTTTCAGGAAGAATTCAATGGCTTCCATTCCTCCGAAAAATGATGATGATGCAGAAGGCAAGATGGGAGCAGGGTGTCTTTATGTTAAGGTCAGTATGGATGGTGCACCATATCTGAGGAAGGTAGATTTGAAAACCTATGGTAGCTATATGGAGTTATCTTCAGCTCTGGAGAAGATGTTCACCTGCTTTATGATTGGTAATTCTCTTTGTAACTCATCCGTTGTTCTTATTCGCCTACCATATTGCTTGCTGTCTATCCATTTTTTGATTCTGCATATGGTTAGGGAGACATTTTGTTGGGGAATTGATTACAAAGAAATTACAAATACAAATAATTTCTTCTTCCAAGAAGCACGTAGACAACTAGGCTGAGGCGCGGATATCTCGCTCTCTTTAAGGAGATTCAAGCCCACCGATGCAGCAGTATATCTCTTGACTTGTCCCCTCCAGGATACAACAGCCCAACTGTATCGTTGTATGACTCACACCTTTCTGCACAAGGGAATGAGTCCAAAGCTCCACCACAAGAACACCTTTCTTTGGCCAATATTAAAACACAAGAGACAATAGATGGTTGTAGAGGGATATAGGTGAATGAGATTATACAAAAATGATGAAGGAAACCTCTATATATAGGCCCCCAAGATCACCCATGAGTTACTAAGGTAGTAATGGCCATGAAGCCAAATTACTCCTAATCAAAAGGAGGTTTCAAGAAGGCAAACGGCACAAGGAAATGAAAGGGCTAGAAGACTCTAAGTAAATGACCACTAAGGCACCCAATTAATTTTCACTAAATGGTAATAAAAATTCAATTAATATTAAAAATGAACCAACACATTTGAATTCTGATTAGTTAAATTAAGACCTAAGGAAAACTCAATTAATTCATCCCATGCTAATGTCAAACCTAATGGAATTAATCATTTTTCACCAGATGTTGGAATGTTCTAGTATACTTTATGGATGGTCTGATCTTATGGACTTGCTTGTAAAACAACAAATTTTTAAACAGGGATTTGTGTTGGCAAATGAGTTTTGCTCCGTCATTATAACACGTAGTCCTGGTAGCATTCTTTTACTTCTTGATGATCATGTCCATGAATTTAACATGCTTGCGCAACCTGAATCTCAGGCTACTAATAGCAAGTAAATACCTTCTTTATGTTGCTTTCTTGCACTTGATATGTATTACTGGAAATGCTGATAGCATCTTGTGGCTTGATCTGTTCCCGTTTAACATTAACGTGATCAGGTCAATGTGGTGGACATGGAGCTTCAAGAGATGGACTGAGCGAAAGTCGGTTAATGGATCTCTTACATGGTGCTGAGTATGTCCTCACATATGAAGACAATGATGGTGATTGGATGCTAGTTGGTGATGTTCCCTGGGAGTAAGTGTGACTTTTTGTTGAGTTCTTTTGTCTAATTGATACGTTGGCTGTATTTTCATTTATGTCTTATAACTTTGGTAAGATGAATTTCAACTGGACTTCAGTGCATCATATGGTATTTCCATTCTTCTGCTGGTTCTAATATTGGTTGCTTTTTTATTAGTTTGTGTGTCAGCAGGGAGTTCATAAACATGTTTCTCGGGTTTAGTATTCTCTTGGCTTTGTTTCCTAGTGATTTTCTGATGTCAATGGCAATATCAGGTGTCACAGCAGCCATGGTTTTGCTTAGAGCATAGAGATTGAAGAGCAGCTATGAAGATCTCTTAGCTAGTTAACATTTATTTTGGTAGCGAGGAATTATATTACACATTAGTTGATTGTAAATTGATGTAAGATACTATGATTTGGTTTCAATAGATGTTATGGTTGCTTCACTGATTCAATTAACTTGTTAGTTTTCTTGTTTCATTATCTTGTTTGAATGGAAAAAACAAAATCTGAAAAACTGAAGTTATCTAGGAGGAAAACTATACTTTCTGCGATGAAAAATTTCGTCGCTAAAAGTTCCGGTCAGCTGAATTTTGGGGCAGCTAGAACTTTCAGCGACGAAAATCTACACCTTTAGCGATGAAATTTATCGTCGCGAAAGATCAGTTGCGAGGAAAATATCATTTCGTCGCTGAAAACTCACAGCGAGGAACCAAAAGTGTTCCTCGCGAAAACCTTCTACGACGCACATTCAACGACAAATGGGGCGAGGAACAGATTTCCTCGCAAAATCCCATAGCGAGGAAAATTAAGCCTTCTGCGAGGAAACCGGTTCCTCGCTGAAGCGCTTTTGTGTTGTAGTGTTTGTAGGTTAAGTAGTTAGTATGAATAAAAAATAAAGATCGATATGATTTTAACGCAACTAATCTCGAATTAATTGGACTCCGAATGAAAGAGTTATGATTAAAACAAATTTATGGAAGTTGTAGAGGAAAAACATGGAAGGAGGCTGCGCGCGTGGAAGAAAAAAATGGTTTTGCCAAGTGTAATTGTGCCACATGTCTGTTTGTCCTTATAAAAGAACATTTAAATTACATGTCCTATAAAGAGAAATTATTCTATGGTTTAAAGGGTCATTAATTCTATATATTATATAATGACCAAAAGAAACATGTTTTTAAGTGATTATTTTACTAAACATGCAATTCGGGCCTTAAATTCCGACTCCTCGTCACTTAGCCCCTCAGCAACCCCATGTTTACTCCTTGAATCCAACAAGATATAATCCAAAGCGGCGAGTCCCGATTTCCTCAAGTGTTCACTTCTTGGCTTGAAGGGCGCCAATGGTGGCTTGGCCAGGGCACAATTGTGGACGCGGATGGTTGGTTGGGCCGAGAGACGCCTAGAGTTCAGTGTTCTTCTGGAGCTCGCGGAGGGCTTATACATTGTAGAAATAAATATATTTGTGTTGAATTTAGAAAGAAATCTATTAATTTTATCATTATACCTTTATATTTATTTAAAATGTAATTATTTTAAAAGCAAAATAATAAAACAATCTCAATTCCATGGGCCTTATTTTCTCCGTAGGCCAGGGCAAAAAAAGGATCCATGTGATGTGTGCCAAACGCAACTTAAAAATCTAATTGAATACACATGAATATTTGTTTTGCAATAATACACAAAGATCTTAAAAAATCACCGTACTCCACAAAAATCCAAACTGAATAACTTATTTAAAAGACAGTATTTGTTCGTGTAAAGTAGATCGTACTTCAGCATAAACTTTTGAGAAAGTGACGGCAAATCAATGAGATTCCTCAAACTCAAAGTTCAAACTAGTAACTCCCCTCCCCTGAATATAACCAAAAGGGAGTACAGACGAACAGTGCTTGTCTTCACATGAGCATTGAAGAAAAAATTGACTCCCAAGTCCCAAATTTCCCAAAATCTTTGACCAACTAGAACCCAAACTAGATACCGTACCTATTTGGATTCTTGCAGTGGAAAAGTCATGAGTCGTCAAATCAGTCATCATCCCCCGTGTTCTCCTCCTCTCACAACACAATACTTACCATTAAAAAGAGGGTTCGAAGTCAAATCAAAAGTAAATTTCCAGAGAAAAAACAACCTCGGCCTTTGCGCAGTTTGTGGCGCCAAGTTTTCAAAAATCCCCCCCACTGATTCCGCCTTTCACGTTTCTCTCTCACCCGCGGTTTCGAATTTTAACCCCATACAGTGTAGTTTCCCCCCAATAACAAAATTACATTAATTAATTAATTCAAGCATCCCATAAATAGCTTCACCTTTTATTACGCCGCTCACTCTTCACTGTTTTGTATCCAGGAAGAGCAGAAGTTGCAGAAAGCTGCGACCTTTTGTAATGGCGAGAGGTAGAGGGAGAGGGAGAGGGAAGGGCAGAGACTCAATGGGGTCAAAGCGAAAAGACCCAGAAGTCGAAACCCGCCGTGAGTCGCCGGAGAATAACAAGACCGCCGACGGAGAGAACGGCGGTGTTTCTGAAGAGGTTCTGTGGAATCAAAATGGAGGAGAAGGGGCTGACTTGACGGAGACGATGACGGCGGTGCCGGCGCGGAGAAGGAAGAGAAGCAGAGATTCCGAGAATGGAAAATCTGCGGTGGAGATTCCGAGAAGTACGAAGGCGGGCTATTCGCTAAGGGATGCAAAGGCTCCTCCAATGCAGGCAGAGCCAAAAATCAATAAGCACTCTAAAAAAGTGAGAAATTTGTTTTTTTGTTTTTCATTTTGTGATCATTGCTGTGATTTATGAATTGTCTGATTTTGTTGTTTTTGTTTGTTTTGCAGTTTGTGGAGGACATATCTTTAATGTGCCATCAATGCCAGAGGAATGACAAGGGCAGGGTTGTCCGCTGCAAAAAGTGTAGGCGAAAGCGGTATTGTGTGCTTTGCATTCAGAACTGGTGTGTATTTATCTGCTCCATCTTTCTTATTGTTCTCTGATTCACCAACTTGTTAAATATGAGGTTTTGAGTAAAAGTTACATATTCGCACATTGCTAAGTTACAGTTTGTTCAACATTGAATTGGTGTATTCATTTTCTCTTGCGTAGTTTCTGTGATGATTTATTGTCCAAGTTTTGTATTGTATAGGTACCCTCAGACGTCAGAGGAAGCCATAGCTGAGTCTTGTCCAGTATGCCAAGGCAATTGCAATTGCAAGGCCTGCTTGCGCTTAGATGTGCCTGTCAAAGTCAGTTTCTCTCATTGTGTTCAAATTTCCTGAGATTTGGCTTATTCATTTGTTATGTTCCTTGTTTGAAATGAATCTTGCTAAAATCTTGTGTTATTTTTTGAATGCAGAATTTGGAGAACCTGGATTTTAAAGTTGAGGGTGATGAAAAAGTTGAGCATTCTAAGTATTTGATTCATACTCTGCTTCCATTCTTGAAAATAATTAATGATGAACAAGGGATTGAGATGGAGGTGGAGGCTAGAAGACAAGGTAGTGATTTTGTCTTGTTCACTGAGGTGTTCTCCTCGTAAATGGATTTTACCACTGTCTGTGTATGTTTCGTTTGAAATGACGTAGTGATCAGTGTAGGTATCTGTGAAGGTGGCTACAAAATAGGCTTTATTTTGTTACATGCATGTACGCATGTGTGTGAGTGTGTAGGCTAGGGGATATCATTGCTGGTCGTTGTTGGGGTTGGTCGCGATTATTTCTGATCTTAGAAGATAAACACATGAGAAATTGCCTTAGTTCATTAAAGAATTAATACCTGCCCCCATACGTGGCCTGTTGCACACATACTGCTGGAATTCTTGTGGTTTTAATTTGCTTTTGGACATTTTTTGGAACAGGTTTAACTCTTTCGGAGCTGAAGATACAACAATCAGATGTAGCAGTTGATGATCGTGTGTATTGGTAGAGCCTTTATCAGGAATATATTGTTTTTTTCTATTGAAATTAACCACTTGATATTAACTTTGGTTATTCTTTTCTTTTTCAGCAACAACTGCAAAACTTCAATTTTTGATTTTCACAGAAGTTGTCCTGGATGTTCCTATGACCTCTGTCTCACCTGTTGTCGAGAGATTCGTGATGGACATTTACAGGCTGGTAGTGAGGAAGTGGATTTGGAATATATCAATAGGGGCATCGACTATCTGCATGGTGGAAAGGCAAATGAGGTAACGCCTCCTGGAAGGAGCCCCAAGAGCTCTATAAGGTCAGCATTTGAGTGGAAGCCAAATGAAGATGGTAATATTCCTTGCCCTCCACAGGACATGAATGGCTGTGGTAATGGTATTTTAGAATTGAGATGTGTGTTTCCTGAAAATCACATCACGGAATTGGTAAACAAAGCAGAAGAAATAGATAAAGTTTACATACATATGCCTTCAAGTGAAACTTCTGCAGATAGGTGCTTGTGTCTCGATGCTATGGTGGATATAAACTCAGGCAGCAGTAAATCAAGAAAAGCAGCTTTTAGATATGATTCTGATGATAACTTTTTGTATTCTCCAAGTGCTAGTGATATCAAACACGAAGATTTTAAGCATTTTCAACGGCATTGGAGCAGGGGTGAGCCTGTAATTGTTAGCAATGTGCTTGAAACTGGGTCAGGTTTAAGCTGGGAACCATTGGTCATGTGGCGTGCTTGTCGTCAGATGCAGCATGTTAAGCATGACCACACTTTGGAAGTCACGACCACTGACTGCTTGGATTGGTGTGAGGTCAGTTCTTTTGTTTTGAATTGCTTACATGGTTACGTTCCTAATTGCTTAATAAGAATATTGTCTAGGATAAGCAATTAATAAAAATGAAATCAAGTGGTGAATTAAAGAAAGAGTTTGACATAGCGGTTTCTGGATTAAATGAATAGGCAGGAGATGGGAGAAATTATTTAGTACTAATTCTTGAATAGAATCGCTGTTTCAATGCTTTTCATTTGATGTGTTGGATCAACTGATGACCATCTTGGAAAATTGAGTTGGAATGGAAACCACTTTATTGAGTTCCTAATTTTGGTCAAACAGAGAACTTGTGTTCGATTTTCTTTTTAAGATTGCATGGTTGAACACTGTAAATTGTTCTCCTAGCTTTTGATAACCTTTTTTCCACAAGTTGTCAATCGCAAACCTCATTTTAGAGGGATCTTAATGGGGTAATTGTTACCACTGTTTTTTTGATCATATCAATCTATCCATTTAAGTTGTCCAATAATCCCACATCCCTCGAGGATCACTCTTTGTTTGGAATGCTATCTGGTTCTTGATGGTTTGATTTTGATAACTGATGTGAAGTTGTGATATTATGCAGGCGGATATCAATATCCACAAATTTTTTAAGGGATATTCAGAGGGTCGCTTTGATTGGCAGAATTGGCCTCAGATTCTGAAATTGAAAGATTGGCCGCCAGCTAATTTATTTGAGGAGCGACTTCCTCGTCATGGTGCTGAGTTTATTTTTTGTTTGCCTTTTAAGCCTTATACTCATCCTCGTGAGGGTACTTTGAACCTTACTTCTAAGTTGCCTGCTAAGTATGTCAAGCCAGATATGGGGCCCAAGACATATATTGCTTATGGTGTCGCCCAGGAGCTTGGACGTGGGGATTCCGTAACAAAGCTTCATTGCGATATGTCTGATGCAGTATGCTTACTTATCTAATTACTATGCTTGTTTTGTTGGTCATGCAACCTCTTTTTCTTGTTTTGGGGGAAGGGTTGTCTGCATTTAATGTGATGGTAATTTCTGAGGTCAGCTGTATGGAAGAAGCAAGAACCACATGAACCTAGAAGCGTTGGCCTTCAGTTTTTTTGTATGATGATAGTGGTTTTACTATTTATTGCTTATTTGCCTTTCTGATCTGACTTTCTACCTGAACAGTTCTGAAATTAATGTTCAATTAAATTACTGGCTATCAAGAAGTTGTGCTGAGCTTACTGTTTTCATGTTTGTTATACCTTATAATTGGATCTGGCCCATGGTTAGTTGTGATCATTTTCTTTGGATAGCCAAATAAGTAATTCGACAATTTAGAGACCTGAAAGGAAAGATTTTTTTTGATTTAGTGGCAGATTAAGTCTAGTTGTGCCAACAGTCTTACTTGGATATCTGTGCTTTGATGCTTCCCTTTTCCAAGTTAACGCCTACAATTGTTTGTTCTTGCTCTTTTGCAATGCTTGTGTTTTTACCTCTTCTAACATTATAATATTACATTTTTTGCCCGAATAATCTATTTCAGGTGAATATTTTGACACATACTACTGAAGTGACCTTCACTCCCGGGCAGCTTGCTACTATAGAGAAGTTGAAGAAAAAGCATATTCAGCAAGATCAAAGAGAGATTGATGGGAGTTGTGAGAATCAAGATGACAATATGAATGGTGATGAAAGTTCCAGGGCTACAGAGGATAAATTAGATTCTGATAAAAGTGATGAAAGTTGTGAGCCTTCCATAAATAATGTGAACAAGTTCGAAGGGTTAAGTGAAGATGAGGGAGGTGCTTTGTGGGATATTTTCCGGAGACAGGATGTTCCTAAACTGCAAGAATATCTCTGGAAGCACTTCAAGGAATTCAGGCACGTTCACTGTTGTCGGTTGCAGCAGGTAAACTTATTATGACTATTAATCTCTAGATTTGTCTGTTGGAGGTTAAACTACAATAGTATGATTCGGTTATTACATTATCAATGTCTGTTTTCAGTTCACCATTTCTGCACTCATATGGTTGGTACAGTTACATTTGTTCAAGCTTCAGGTGTATAAGTTGAGGCAAAATATGTTTGAGTTTACTGCACATATACTGGATAATTAACTGGATATATGGCTGCATAGGAACTGAAGCCATTTATGAAAACCACGATGTGCATCCCACTTGTGTCATAACAGTGTGGGCTTATCTTGAAGTCTTTAATACAGTTAGATTTACCTTAGGCTGTTAAAACTTCCATTTGGGGTCTGCTATAGGTTTCCATTTGGGTTTTTGTTTCTTTTGTTTGGTTAAGGTGCTTCATGGACTACTAGTCTATGCATAATGTATGACACACGCATGAAATTAGTGTTTGTTTCTTTCTCTTGTGGTTGTAGTTTTTTTAGTTTATCTATATCATGACTACTTTCAACTGCATTAGTTTTGCGTTATGCTGCATATCCCAGTCTCTGAACCGCTTCCACCCCTGTTTTTCCTCCTACAATGATACTTCATGGCCTCAAACACCTCTCACTACCCACAAGAAGACACGAAAAACCTTAGTTTCGGATGTAATTGTTCTTTGCCATGTGGTTGGCCATGCAATGGCCCAATTTATTTTGGCCTAGTGTACTAACTACAATTACAATATTACCATAGAATTCGCCACCTGGGTCAATTACGTTCCAATGCCTACTAGATCATGGTCTTCCATTATAACTTTTTTTAGAGAATATATATTAATTTCCAGGTGATCAAGTTATTTTAGGGCTTCTTGCACAGTTGAATGACCTCAGTAAATTTGGCATTTGTGTCTCTAGGTTTTTCAGTTTATCTGTTTCGTTACTGCATCCACTATCTTAAATTAAGCTTATTAGTGGCCTGTAGCAATGCATGGTCATATCATACACCTGCGTCTTAATAGTGCTATTGAGTTGGATAATTGTAAATTTCAAGCAATGTCTATTTTTGTTGTACTTTAGAAGAGTGATCGTCAGACAGGCCCGGACCCAGTGTTGCTTATTCATCTTTTTCACCTTGTTCCATTATAACTTTTTTTAGAGAATATATATTAATTTCCAGGTGATCAAGTTATTTTAGGGCTTCTTGCACAGTTGAATGACCTCAGTAAATTTGGCATTTGTGTCTCTAGGTTTTTCAGTTTATCTGTTTCGTTACTGCATCCACTATCTTAAATTAAGCTTATTAGTGGCCTGTAGCAATGCATGGTCATATCATACACCTGCGTCTTAATAGTGCTATTGAGTTGGATAATTGTAAATTTCAAGCAATGTCTATTTTTGTTGTACTTTAGAAGAGTGATCGTCAGACAGGCCCGGACCCAGTGTTGCTTATTCATCTTTTTCACCTTGTTATTAATTAAAAAAATTAGAATAGTTAAATGGTAAGTTGGTTGGCTTGCCACAAGTTATGAAGCTATTTTGTAAGGTTTAACAGAATATGCTCTGACAAATTTGTACTCCGCTTGAACTTTTGGTTCCACTTGCAAATTTTTAACCTCTGTGGTTTAATATATGTGTAAAGTGTACACATCTTGTGTTTCTATGTACGTATTTTTTTTTTCTTTCTCATTATATGCTGTGTATTTTTGGTGCTGTAGGTTATTCATCCCATACATGATCAGACCTTTTATTTGACTGTGGAGCATAAACAGAAGCTCAAGAAAGAATATGGTTAGTTCATAATGTACTTACGTGTAATGGGATTCAAGTTTATAATCTACATGGATTCAAATTTTAAATCCTCTGTCTGATAGGAATTGAACCTTGGACATTTATCCAAAAAGTTGGGGACGCTGTATTTATCCCTGCCGGCTGTCCGCATCAAGTCCGAAACTTAAAGGTAAGTTGAATTACAAATAGAAACGAAAATGATACTTTTTTTTGGGTAGTTGTACCTTTAATTTCGTTTTTGAATTTATGATATTCTTCTGCATCTTTCAGTTATTCTTAATGTGGTCTTTATTTATGGAATCTATAATTCTTTCGTTACAAACTATGGGATCTTAGATTAAATACTGCTAATCTAATTATTTTACAAAAGCAATAGCCTGGTACAACTTTACAAGTGGAAAGTAGTTCTAATATCTATTGTTGATGCATGATTACCTAAAATTTTTAGTTGAATTGACCGCAACATTCTTCAAAAATTGTAATTTTGTCTTTATCTTACTGAGACTTTTTAAACCACAAGGATTACCTGTCCTTCTTTATGCGCGTATATTCATGCTTTTCTCATTGTAAACATCCATAGGTGGGTTGCGTAAATAGTCTGCTGTGAAAATAAGTGATGTTGTGAATGATGGTTATCTTTAGGGGTCGTCGTTTAACGTTTTTGCAGGTATTTTTACAGTTTGTACTTAAAAAAAGAAAAATAAGAATAAGTAAATTTGATATTTTCGGAAATTTAAATATGCATTTGGTAGAATAATAATAAAATAATGTAAGGAATAAATACAGTAAAAATATGTTTGGTAAAAATTTATTAAAAACATTTTCTCCTTCTTCTCATTCACTATTCCTTCTCTTCACCTCGTCGTCTCCGCTCCACTCTTCTTCTTCTTCCCAATTCATCATCCACCAGCACCACCACAACGGCCCACTTCTCCCCAATTCTTTATCATCCGCCGGCACCACCACAACGGCCCACTTGAAGAGCGTATCTAGACAAATAGAAGCAGGCCGGCGAGCGATGACACGAAATGCAGCCGCGGTGGACAGGGGCACTTCTGGTTTCTGTAGGTGCTTGAAACAATTTTGTCTTCTCAACTGAGGAGTAACGGCACTGGAATCTGGGTTTTGGCAGCAGCGGTGGAACCTGGGTTTTGGCAGCGGGGGTGGAATCTGGGTTTTGGCAACGACGGTGGAATCTGGGTTTTGCCTACAGCGGTGGGTTCTGGGTTTTGGCAGTGGCGGTGGGTTCTGGGTTTTGGCACCGGCGGAGGTGGGTTGGGTTCTGGGTTTTGGCTGCAGAGTGGCGTTTTCGGATTTGGGCGAAAACGTCGGTTTGGCGTTTTGGGCGTTTCGCGTGTTAAGTTGCAAAAATTAAACAGTACCGCATTTCTACCGTTTCCGCCTTCATTTTCAGTCAACCTCCACCAAACGCGTATTTGGCCCTTTTCCGGGTGGGAAAACGAAAACGCCTCTGCGGAAACGTTACCAAACGCGGCCTCATTGAAATCACATATTTAAGTGCAACTATGAAGCTTATTACAATTACTTTATCTACCATAAGGGGATGCTGTAACTTTGTGTCATTATGTTGGTTTACGCTCTGCTCGTTCTGTTTATTCTCACCGTTTCTCCTCCTCATAAAGTTAATCTTAAATACACTATTTTCTTTTTGAAGTCCTGCATCAAAGTTGCAATGGATTTTGTCTCACCTGAAAATGTCGGTGAGTGTTTCCGCTTGACTGAAGAATTTCGGAAACTTCCACCAAATCATAGGGCAAAAGAGGACAAGTTGGAGGTATGGTGACTTGTTTGTCTCTAAATATGCTGTCATTGCTGTTATATCAGCATGCCAATGAGTTTTTTTTTTCCAGAATTTAGATTGGTTAAACTTAAACTAGCCAGCTGGTATATCAGCTATTCTTATATGTTGACTAGCTTCTTTCCTTGGGTTGGTATGATTTTGCAAAGTTCTAACTTATGCCTAAAATGAGCTTTCTTTTCACTATACATTCACGAAATTAGCAGGATGTTTTGGTGTCAGTAGAGTTTGTTTGAATGTATGTACAGATGCACACACTGCCACCTTTTATATTAGTGTGTTCTGCTGTGACATTATCTGGAAACCTACTTAGATGTCATGTTAAACCTGTATGGTACAGACTGGTAGGATACTGTGATTTGTACACCGGAGGATTATATTGTGAAACATTCTAATTCTTATTATGCTGCTGTTCTTGAAACAGATCAAGAAAATGATTGTTCATGCTGTGCATGAGGATGTGGTGTTTTTGGACCCGAATGCAAGGTTAGTTGATTACTTACATAGATACGTAGCTAACAGAGTCTTGGATTTTCCAAGAATATCTGGTCATTCTGGTCCCCAAAAGTAGCTGAGTTCTCCTGATATTTATGCCTAAAGAGCCCCATGCATCGACAAGGCTACCATATTCTTTTCCCTTTTTTCCTTCCTTTGCTAATGTACAGATTAAACCTAATCATACTTCCATTAAATCAGCTAAATGCGACAAATTTGACACCTTTTACTTCATATCAAGTTCCGAAAGTTACTTCATTGGTAAGATAGTTAACAAGCTTATCAGTGGCTAAATATATAAAGTATTTTTCATGAATTTTTGGTTTTCGAAGAAGTTATTTACAGATCAAACATAATTAGCTTATTGTTGTAATGTTGTTGCTGGAAGATTGTTTAAGTACCATTTATATATCCGGAGTATCTATTCAGATGACTGGTTTTAAATTGCAGGTCTGAGAAATCTGCCAACAGTTGCCCAAGGAGGAAAACTGCCAAGCGCTCTCGCTGAGATGCAAGTTTTCAAGATTGTTTAACCAGGAGAATGGTTCTTTTGAGCTGTGTATGCTGCTGGATCAAGCATATAGTGATCTAAGCATTAAAAGTACTACCAGTACTATCTAATTTGGCTGTATATTAACTGATAGTTTAACTGGGAATATGGTTTTTTGAACTGCGGATACTGCTGGATCAACTATATAATATAATGCCCTACAGCATTACAAAAAATTGTGTACGTTTTGCTACATATCAATCGATGGGGCGAAGTTGCTAGAGTTCGTAGTTTCCAATTGTGTACGAGTATCTCCCACAATGCTATCCAAATTTTGGTAATGCTATTATCTACATACTTGGTGATGCTATTAGTTTAATCCTACGTAAATTGCATTTATTTAGTTTTGTTAAAAGTTATAAATTTTGGATAAATTATAATTACGTATTTTGTGGTTTGGATTAAATTTTAATATGATATTTGTATTTCTTTTTGCAATTCAGTACTATATACTTTCAAATCTTTGCAATTATATTCAATTATATGTAGAATTATCAATTTTCGATTGTTCAATAATGTGAACTCTATGGCTGTGTTTGGTTTGTGGAAATGAGATTAGGATTGACAAGAATTAGATTAATGAGAATAAAGGGTGTGAATGAGAAAAAGAAATTCATTATGTGTGTTGTAATTAGAAATAAGTATGTGCTCATTAGTGTCGAGATAATGGTCTACTTCTTCACATCCACCGTGCAATGCATGGAGTTATTGATAGACAGAAGAATCATGGTATACACTTTCGTGTACTAGCTAAAGCGTTACGTATATCTGGTGGAGATCATATACACTCTGGTGCTGTAGTTGGTAAACTCGAGGGGGAAAGAGAGATAACTTTGGGCTTTGTTATTTTACTATTATATCCTAACTTTTTTTAATATGAATGACTTTTAAGGGTATAATAGTAAAAATCAAGCTTAAATTTTGTTTCTACGGGCTTGAGAGCACAAATCCCACCTCCAAAGTGGGATGTGGGATTGATTTTTTTATCCCCAATCCTGTAGGTCTCATAATTAGCCAATTTGCGCCTTTAACTTGTATACTACTTTTGAATTGCCCCCTTAACTTGCACATTGAAAAATTTACCCCCTTAACTTATTTGTTTAGCCAATTTACCCCCTTTTGTTTAAATTGACAACTTTCCTCCGTTAGAAATTACACGTGAGGCGCACATGGAGGGTATTTGACAAAAATACCCTCTCCATTCTTCTTTCCTCGCAATGGCATCTAAGAGTCCATGACCCCAACTGTTCGCCGGTCAGCAAACACACTTGCGTCCACCACCGCAAAGTTGTAAATATTCGACATTACAACATCAATGCATCCAAAAAGAACTCAACTTTCCAAATTGACAAGTAAAATCAAGAGCAAAGAGATTAGATGTGGACAAGAACAAAACATAAAAACCAACTACCCGGCAGCCACCGACTGCCACCGAGCGCCACCGAAATCAAATCCACCAAACAACACAGAAGATGCAAACTTTACGGAATTTTCCCAAAAACCAAGTAGAGAAAAACGGCCGGAAGTCAACAAAACTGTAGATTAGTGAGTGAAGCTTTGTCTACGGTGGCGAGCATTTGGATACAGTGCACTAGCGGCTCACTCTACACCTTCTTTGTCTACTCACTAACCTTGAAGACCATGCAGCTCATCTCATTGGCTAATTTCCAGCAAAACAAATTGAACAAACACCAAAACCAAATTGAAATCCACATTCATAAGGGCATCAGATCAACCAAAAAAGCAAATATATTCGAAGGTCTCCATCAAATTCAGGTGCAATCACAAATAAACCAAAGGAACAATCAATTCGTATAACCACATATGCAATTCAAATCTAACAAATCAATAACCAAAAAACAAAACCAATAACCATAAAATCCAGCAATAATTGAAATATGACTCAGTGGGCGAACGAGCGTGCGAAACTCCGGCATCCAAAGATTTGCGGCGGTGGACTCAAATGGGTCTGCTAATTGGCGAACCACGATGATGGGCAAGTCGAGTTTCGGAGCAAATTGTTGAGAACCCAAGCAAGAAAAGCTCCACTTTTCTCCACCGTTGCTCACATGGACTATTTGATGTAAATGCCTTCCATGTGCGCCTCACTTGTACTTTCTAACGGAGGAAAGTTGCCAATTTAAACAGAAGGGGGTAAATTGGCTAAACAAATAAGTTAATTGGGTAAATTTTCCAATATGCAAGTTAAGGGGGCAATTCGAAAGTAGCATACAAGTTAAGGGGGTAAATTGGCTAATTACCCCTACTTTTTATGTGGGCACGGGAATTTTTTTTAATTCTTACTCCCGTGTTTTGTTTCCCAAAGAATCCAAACCAAACACACTTTGGTTGCTTATGGTTTGTGGAAAAAAATTGATGAGAATGAAAATAAAATTGATGAGAATATGATTACTGGGAATAAAAAGGTGGAAATGGGAAAAAGAAATTCATTACGCTGTTTGGTTATGTTGGGTGGGAATGAGAAAATGGATGGGAATGTGTGTTGAAATTAGAAATAAATGTGTTAATTTTACCATTATATCTTTATTTTTTTTAATATAGATGATTTTTTAGGTAAAATAGTAAAAAATATGGGTTAAATTTTATTTCCGTGGGCCGGGAAACAAAACCCACCTCCAAGGCCGGATTGCATTTTCATTCCCATTCCCATGCGTCCCACCATTTTTTCCGTGGGCCCGGGAATGGTTGTTGATTCCCTCTTCCTTTTTTCATTTGCCAAACCCCCAATCAAACACCACCTTTATGGGTTTGATTAGTTGTGTTTGGGTAAAAGGATTGGGCAAAAGCCACAATGTCAAAACTATCAAATGTCTTCAAGGCCTCAGAGCCATTCGATGTAATCGCATCACTTGTGATAGACCACAGAAGGTAGAAAGGAGTGAATATGTGGGCCTCATAGAGTTCATGTATCACTAAACAGCCAAAAAGTGATGATTCCATAAATGGTGGAACACAATTGTAAGAATATGAAAATACAAGATATTAAAATGTAAGAAAAAAAATATTAAATTGAAATTATATATATACTAAACGTTGGTTTCTCATATTGCGAACAATAGTGAAGTTGCTTTTTTGCCCCTCTTCTTTACGATGTCCCCCTTTCCTTACAGCGGTCTGACCAAAATGCCCCTAATTCATTCTTTTTCCACTTTCTCTTCTACTACTTGGCCTCGGTGAACCAGCTTGGTTAGCTTTTTGTTTTTTGGTTTGATTTTGTGAGAGAGAATGGAAACTACTCGGTTGAGGATGTTAGAGCATCTCCACCGGTGTCGTTATCTGACGGGTGATTTCATCAATCGCCTGCAAAATCGGACAAACAAGCTCCACCTGCCAATAGACGAGGAATCGGACGGGTTCGAGTTCGCGGTCACAGACGATGTCGGGGATTGTGTCAAGTTTCTATTTGATTCCCCAGCAGAGGGAAAAACTAATGAAAAAGTTAAATGCTTTCTGTCCTTTGTGCTGGATTAGAAAGAACTCATATCATGAAATCTGTTAAATTTTAGATATGATTACTATTTAAGTTTGGACATTAGAAAATTTGCACACCGCTTGCTTCATAGAGGTTACCAATGAATAGCCAAGAGAGGCGAAATATTGAGTACATTTATATTTAGGGTCTGATTAATTTTAATGATCAAGAAGCGGGGTGTCTTCGTTATGGAGAGAATTAGATAGGTTTCCTCTCCTTGCGCTTCACTACCTAGACATGATCAGGATGTTCATTTCTGTTTAATCTCTTTGACTTGGTCTGATTTTCAAGATTAAGGGTTCTGTTAGTTTTTGGCCTCCCTTACTTTTATTTTGTGGGGTTTGATTGGTTTTTTGGGATGGATTACTTATCATCTGTTTGTTTCTTTCTTGATTTGTTACGATCCATAGGGATTGTAACAATAGAGAATATTTTCTAAATAAGCTACTGATGATGGCACTAGATTTTTAGCATTTTGAACCCAAACCCTTTTGATGTCTCATAACCTATTTAAGGTATACCAGGTTGTCTAATATCTGTATGAGGTATAAATTTCGTCTCCTATTTATAAATATTATTCTTATTTCCTCTTCTTCGTTTTGGTTTGTAGAAACATGGTTTAATTGGATTCACCTTGCTCCTTCCTATTGTGACTAAAACTTACATTCTGACTAAGGTATGCATTGTGTTATCTCCACAGGTTTAATTTGAAGTGGACACCAATCTCAACAGCTCTTGGTATTTAAGGTATATTTGCTCTGTTCTTTTTATGTCACTTTATTTCTAGAGTTGATATATTATTCAGTTCAAGATCAAATGTTTATAGCATTGTTTTTATTTCTAGCAAATGGTGGTTTTTCTGGAACGATGCTTAATAAAACTTCTTCCATCAAATATCAGTTGATGTGTTGTATTTTTGTTTGCCTCATCATGTCTTACTTGCTTATTTTCTTTTAACGTGTGTATGCAGGTGGGGGGTACATTCAAGTTTTGAGCATTCACTTGCTGACTACTACTTACTGCAAAAATTGTTTAGGTATCTGAGTCCCTCCTTTATAAGCATTATTATTTTCTGTTTCTTTGGTGGATCATACATGCTTTAGCTTCTTCAATCTTATTAGCGATTAATAAATAAATATGCGTATTTTCTTTTTCAGAGAAATTGAATGTGATGCTCAATGTTATTGGTACTTAAATTACTTTCTTTAGGGATGTTGCATAGTAATGAGCCTTTGTGGTAGAATACTTGTGATGATGATTTTGGTTTTTTGTATTCAATAACACTATTGGCACAAAATAATTTATCAACTTTCTGCACATGTTCTGTACGTTTGCAACTCGCGGCAACGCGCGAGCACCATGTCTAGTCTCATCTAAAGTAATTGTAATTTGCTTTTAATTTTTTTATTATTATTTATTTCTTCATGGGGGTAATCTTGTGTAAAATACTATAAAGCTACCAACGCAGCCACACGTGTGGAAGTTGACCCTCAAAGTTCAAATTCTCCTTGAAAAAGTAAAAACGTCCTGCAGTCTGAACATAAACAAAGTAAACAAACAAAACTACAAAGCAAAGCAAAAGGACAAAGATAGAGAGAAAGCAACAAACAAGTACAACAGGCGGGGAATTAATTGCCCACCTTTGACTGTTTCTCTAAGTCTTCATTTCTTTTCAATGGAAGACGAAGAACAACGTCAACCGCAAGATATTATCGTTTTTATTGTTTGTATCGTAAATTATGAACCCGGTCCGCTCAAGCTGACGCCGACCCTTTTGATGCCTCTTCCCAAAAATCCAATCTGCAAACTTCCAACCCATCATTTTTCATACGCTAGAAGAAATTGCAGTCCTCTGTCAAGTCTTTGCGCTTGGTGGCCTTTTTGAATTCGGCCAGCAGGTTGGAAATGCTCAATTTCTTATCACTTTACTTTCCTTGTATTTTCGTGGTTGGGGTTCTGTGAATATATATCATATATATATTAATCTTGATTTGCTCTGTTTTCTTTACAGAGAGGAGAACCATGGAAGCTATGGTGGAGAAAAGAAGCTTTGCAGAAGTTGTGGTGGAGATGAAAGCATTGGTGATTGAGGTGAGTTTTTTGGCTCAAAGTTCTGAGACTCAAAGAGAAGTTTTGAATGTATTTCAAACTTTGGTTGGGAAATTAATTCCAATTCTTGATGGGTTAATGGAGAACTCTAAGTTTGACGACCACCCACCATTGAGGAAAGCTGTTGAGTCTCTTGGGTCGGAGTGTAAGAAAGCAAAAGCTTTACTCAAAATCCAAGAGACAAAATCATTTGTTAAACAATTGGAGGGTGTGGTTCATGATCTTGGGAGGTCACTTGGGTTAGTGTTGTTAGCTAGTTTAGAAGTGTCCACAGACTTGAAGGACAAGATTGGGGTGTTGCACAAGGATTTGATGAGTACCCGGTTCGATTTGAGTTCGTTTGCAAGTACTAGTTATGATTCTGGGGTTGTGAGTGAGTTGGAAGTGGATGACGAAATACAAGAGGAGAAGAGGGTTTGTTTTGGTGTTGATGATGTTGCTTTGCAGATAAAGTATGGGAATGATGAACAACTCAGGTTTGCTCTTTCGGAATTGAAGGAGTTGTTTGGAGAGAAAAAGGTTGGCAGTGAGTGGATTCATGATCAAGGTGCCATTCCAATTCTGTTTAGTCGGTTAAGTTCGACTACTTCGGAAAATCGGCTATGTATAATTCACTTATTGAGGAGCCTTGCTTCAGACGATGCTGAGAACAAGGTAATTTTTTTAGTTCATGTCAATATTGATGATTTGTTGATTCCATGTTGGTTGTTATCTTACATAAAGTAGTGTGCAGGAGAAGATGACAGATGTTGGCTTTTTGTCCGCCGTGGTGAAATCTTTGCTGCGGGATGAAGAAGAGAGGAAAGAAGCTGTGGGGTTGTTGCTAGACCTCTCGGATATTCAGGCAGTTAGGCGGCGGCTTGGGCGGATTCAAGGCTGTATAGTTATGTTGGTTGCCTTGCTGAATGGGGATGACCTTGTTGCGTCGCATGATGCAGGGAAGTTGTTGAAAGCATTGTCTAGCAACACTCAAAATGCGCTTCATATGGCAGAGGCCGGTTACTTTAAACCACTAGTGCAGTACCTGAAGGAAGGTGAAAACAAAGCTTTCTCTCACTTTTGCATCTCTTATGTTCTTTTTGGTATAATTTTAAAGTTAATTTAACATTTGCATTATTTGATAGCAAGATTTATCTTACCTTAGCTAATTAACCATACTGCTTATCAAATTCCATGTAAATGGGTAGGGGTCAGTGTAATCTAAAACCCTGTCTCTGGAAAGGACTATTTCAAGCTGAACTGACAGATTGTCTATACATCATACAGCTGAGATAACTCGAGGCAGCTTAATAAACAATCCATACCGTGATTTTGCAGGTTCTGACATGAGTAAGATCCTGATGGCAACAGCTCTTTCAAGGATGGAGCTCACAGATCAAAGTAGAGCTTCCCTTGGAGAAGATGGGGCAATTGAACCTCTTGTCACAATGTTTAGCGTAGGGAAGCTTGAAGCCAAGTTATCTGCTTTAAGTGCCTTGCAAAATCTGTCCAACCTGACCGAAAATGTCCAACGGTTGATCAGTTCAGGCTTCATAGCATCTCTCCTTCAGCTCCTCTTCTCTGTAACGTCAGTGCTTATGACTCTTCGGGAGCCTGCATCAGCAATTCTTGCAAGAGTTGCTCAATCAGAATCTATTCTTGTCAACCATGATGTGGCTCAGCAGATGCTCTCACTTTTAAATCTCTCCAGTCCAATCATTCAAAATAACCTACTGCAAGCACTCAATAGTATTGCTTCCCATTCCAGAGCCGGCAAAGTTAGAATAAAAATGAAAGAAAATGGTGCTTTTCAGCTCATCCTACCATTCCTTATGGAAACTGACATCAAAATCAGGAGCAGTGCCTTGAGTCTAGTTTTCACTCTCTCTAAAGATATACCAGAAGAGTTAGCAGGCCAACTAGGAGAAACCTATATCAGAACAATCATCAACATTATCTCATCGTCGACATCTGATAGTGACAAAGCTGCTGCAGTTGGCATACTTGGCCATCTTCCCATCAGTGACAAAAAAGTGACAGATAAATTAAAAAGAGCAAATTTGGTGCCCCTTATGGTGTCCATCTTGAGTTCAGGATCAGAAATTTCAACAAAGAATACATGGTTAGCTGAAAGCATTGCAGGTCTATTGATTCGGTTTACAAATTCTTCTGATAAGAAGTTACAGCTTTATTCAGCAGAACAAGGGGTAATTCCTTTGCTTGTAAAGTTGCTCTCCTTTGGCTCACCAGTTGCAAAATGCAGGGCTGCAACGTCACTGGCTCAATTATCCCAGAATTCATCATCTCTAACGAAGTCGAGAGTATCAAGATGGTCCTGTGTTCCTCCCTCTTCAGACGGCTTTTGTGAAGTTCATGATGGCTACTGCTTTGTGAAAAGCACATTTTGTTTGGTCAAGGCAGGTGCTATCCCTCCAATAATCCAAATATTGGAAGGTGGGGAGAGGGAAGCAGATGTAGCTGCGCTCAGCGCCCTTGCAACTCTCTTGCAAGATGAAATTCATGAAAATGGAAGCAAGTACATAGTTAAAAAGTCTGGAGTTCCAGCCATCATAAGAGTTCTAGAATCCAGAAATGTCAAGGCTCAGGAGAAAGCCCTGTGGATATTGGAAAAGATATTTGCAGTTGAAGAACATAGAGTAAAATATGGGGGATCTGCGCAGGTCGTCCTTATCGATCTGGCGCAGCAAGGTGATTCCAGGTTGAGATCAACGACGGCAAAAATACTGGCTCAACTGGAGCTATTGGAACTTCAATCTAGTTACTTTTAAGACAACTAAAGCTTTGTAAAGAATATCGTGCTTGTGGTTTTGCTTATAGAGTCATCAGATACTTGTGAATTGCTATCCATCCTCCTGTTCTGCACACTATAGTGGAGTGGACCTTATTTATACGAAGTGAGATTTCTTGTGTAGAAGGAGTCACTTTCTTTTTTCTTTTAAATTTAAAAAGTGGAAGTCATTAATTGGAAAAGAACATATAGCAACCGAACCCTTTAAAAGACAAGCAAAACATGAATTTATAGTATGTAATTAAAATAAATTCAGATGATATGTTATAATCAGAAGTGAGTTATATATTGTACAAAATTAATCGAGTTATTTACTACTAGTCTTATTCCTACCCACCAAACCAGGCCCATCGATTGTAGGCAGCTGGTGACAAATTCCCAAGATACAATTATGCTAAAGTAGCAGCTGTAGCACACTTTCATTGTCATACAGTAGAGAAATTATGATACAGGTACTATGAGGGTGATAGCTATTTATGTGTTCTAGAAAAGCATAGATTGAAGTAGAGGTGCCTAAAAGGAAAATGACCGGCAGCTGCTAAAACCCCTACAATTATTTGGTATTAAAATTAGGGGGCTGTTAGTTCCACCCCCTTATCCTATTTCCCCACCCACTATTCTTAATTAATTTTATTTAAAATTAAACTAATCAGTTAGTCCTAAAGTACCCTCATCATCTTCCGTAATTTAAAACCCTAATTCCTAATAATTATCAATTTAAAACATGGATAGAGCAGTTAACCACGGCTCCACCATTGACGACCTAAAGATATCAAATATCTGACTGCCCCCATTCCGAATCGACACCAAATTGAACTTGAAGCATATACTCGCGTCTATTACAAACCGTTCGATCTTGGTGGTTAAGGACAAGGATGTACTGAAGAGAATAATGAGCAAGAAAATCAGCAAGGGAATTATCATAATCTGTATAATCGATATGAACTACCTCGGCAAGTTCTGTAATTGGCGGATGCAACGAAGTTGGAGTCTAAACACAAAGTATAATGAAACACAAATCTAGGGGGTGAGGACAAAACCGGCATATGATTTTCTTCCTTCATTTATTAATCAAGGATGATACATAGTGGCGTTGAATGGTAATGAAAAACGACAAACAATTCCATGTTTTTTTTTATATGAACTGCTAGCACAAGTTAAACTGGTTCCATCATGTCTTGGTGTAAAATAAGATGGCGGAGGTAATTTTTGGGGACAGTTTAGGGTTTCAAATAGGAGAAGATAATAAGGGCATTATAGGAATATTTGAATAATTTAATCTTTAATAAAATTTAATTAAAAATAATAGATAGGGAAATAAGATAAGGGTGAGGAAATAAGTTATGGGGTTGGAACTAACGGTCCTTTAAAATTATAATTTCATTACTTTATCTCAAAATTGTAATTTCATTACTTTTATCGACGAACTTACAGATTTACCCTTCCAGAATCGAAAGCCCTACCTAAACCCCCAAACCCCAATCTCTTGTTCGTGTTGTTTCTCTCCATTGCCTTTGTAAAACCTCCCTCCGTCTTCTTTTGCAGACCAGACCACAGCGACAGTTTTTATCTGGGCATCGAAACCCTAATTTGTAGATTCTGATACAGAGAGATCTTCGCAGTATGGAGCGCCGAAAAGTTAGGTTAATGAGGGAGTACTTGTACAGGAAGAGCTTAGAGGGCAAACAGCGGACACTGTACGAGAAGAAGCGCCAGATCAAAGAAGCTCTAGAAGGTTCTGTTTGCCCTTCTTCATTTGTAGGTTGTAATTTTGGTTCGGGTTCAATTGGGTTCCTAACAATTTGGTGACCTTTTTGTCTGTTTGCAGAGGGAAAGCCAATCCCCACTGAGCTCCGCAATGAGGAGGCGGCGCTTCGGCAGGAAATTGACCTAGAGGACGAATACACTGCCGGTACGAGCTTATCGAAATTCGCAAAGTGTTTGAATTTCTGGTGTACAAGTTTCATATTCTGGGCATTTGTAGTTTTGGGTTTAGTTGAGCTGTTGATTAATTTGTTCCTGGTTGTCATTCCTGGATCATAGTTCCGAGGTCGCATATCGATGATGAGTATGCAAATGCATCTCAAAGAGACCCCAAGATTTTGCTGACTACTTCCAGGGATCCCAGTGGTCCACTGATACAATTTGCTAAGGTTGGCCTAGCCTCTTTCTTTTTTTGTATCGTATAATTTTATTCATCTAGCTGCAGCTGTTGTGTTCACTTTGGGAATTGCGGAAGGCTGGTTCTGAGTATTGATTATGGTTCGATCACTCTGTTGTTGCAGGAGTTGAAACTTGTTTTTCCCAATGCACAACAAATGAATCGTGGTGGCCAGGTTGGTGTACTGGCGTGCCTAATCTTTTTCTGCTTAGTTTTTCCCTGTATGTTTTGTTGTACCTAAATCGGTAGTGTTGACGCATTTTGGACTACATGTTCTTTGCAAGTTTTGGTTTTTCTTACCTGGAGAACTGAAATATAAGATATTAAAATTAAATCTAGAAATACGTGTACACCGGATGATAAAGATAACTTTACTTGGAAAAGTATTTAGTTTTTCATCTTTATGAGACAATGGACTAGCTAAAACATTCTGTACAAGCATAGGAAAATAAGCTCGATAGCTAACGATTTAGGTACGTGCTTTTAATGCTCATGCATCTGGGTTAGAAAGTATCTTACCTTGGGTCTTCTCTGCATTATTTTGTTATCAGTCTGGATGGTAGTACGAATGTGGTAATATGAACTGCCCAATTAATGTTGCTTGTTGGACGTTTTGACTCTTGAGAAGTTGAAAATCCTCATATTTGCATTTTTTTTCTTGCTAAAGTTTACTTATTGCGTTGTTGTTAACTAATATTGCTTAATTACTTCATAGTTTTCATAAAAGAACTTTAATAAATGAATGCCAAGGCAAATTACCTAAGCACATAAAAACTATATGACAGCGTAACATAAAGGAAATAGGACATAACTTGTTCCCACTAAAGAAGCCTTCTATTATTTCCACCAAAAAAGAGCATTCTATTCCTTAAATCCATGGCCTCATCTCTGCCATTGCAATCTAACCATGGACACCGGAAAATCTGTGGAGCTCTATTCTATACTCATCTAGAGTTTTCTTTTCTTTTCTGCATGATGTTGTTTGATCACTTCTTTTGAATCTCTATGCAGTACCATTGCTTGTGTATTCAATATGCTCATTCTTGTGCATGATTTTTTTTTTGTTACTTTTATTACATTACTCGTTTGTTGTCTTACAATTTCTGTCCAGATGTGGCTACTTTAATTCTTTTGGTGTTGTTTTATTTCAGTAACCAAAATAGTTGAAACTTCCCAACCTTTCACATTGAAGAATGTACCTGCATGGTTGTGAAGCTTTGCTCTTCTTGTATAGTAGATCACTTTTTTTATTTTTTACTTTCAAATCCGGCAGGTTATTTCTGAGATTATTGAAACTTGCCGTGCACATGATTTTACTGACGTGGTGTTGGTTCATGAGCATCGAGGTGTACCGGATGGCTTGATTATAACCCACCTTCCTTTTGGTCCAACAGCTTACTTTCAGCTACTCAATGTGGTAAGTAGCATGATAATCTTTACATAATGTAGGACAGTTCTTGGTATCATGACTAATGTAGAATAGCAGATTTCTATGGAGTCTGCAGCAGCAAAATTTTTGGAAAAGTGAGAAAGAGATACAGTTATAAAAAGTCTGATAGGCACCATGTATCTTACGGTTAGAATTGCGCTAGATCGGCTTTAGTGTAATTGCTGTAAGGAATCAGAGATTTTTTGCTTACTGGAACTGAGAAAAGGGTGGCTTGGGTTCTCAAGTTTGTAATTTGGGTAGATTATGCCTATAGAAAGTCTGGTCTATGGAAAGTGATTATAAAACACAAAGTAAAAGACCTAGGTTCTAGTGCAAAGAAATATGGTAGGAAAAGTTGAAAGTGATAATGGTAGAGTGCCAATCCTGATGAAATGAAATATTGTTAAGTGCTTTTTTCTAGCTGCTTTTGTTATTTGTCATACTTGTGCTGGATCTATCCTTCACTCATTTGTTCGAGGCATTCTGCTATTGCTATTATATCTGTAGATTACCAGACATGACATCAAAGACAAGAAAACCATGGGAACAATGCCTCAGGTTTATCCACATTTGATTCTCAACAACTTCACAACTAAGGTATTACATCTCAGTTTAAGATTTCAACATCTTGTTGCTTCATTTAGTCCATATATTTTGCCAAGTTATATCAGACTGAAATGATGTAAAGAAAGGTATGACCCCTGAGACATGGTTCACAGAACTTTTCAGAGATAATGATGATTAGTCATTACTATTTTTGAAGAAATCTGCTGATATTAGTCGGTCACCCTTCTGAGTTACTAATCTAGCACTGGTTTATTATATGTGATGCTCTTTTCTTGATTGCTACAGGTGGGTGAGAGGACAGCAAATATTTTGAAGCATCTCTTTCCAGTGCCAAAGACGGACTCGAAACGTATCATCACTTTCGACAATCAGTCCGACTACATATCATTTAGGTTGGTTTTTCGTCACATCTATAACTTTGAGACCCAAATAAATTTCGTTAGTTCATGTATATTGGCAAACAAGTTGGAGATTTATGTATTGCATCATTTGATTTAAGAAATGTTGGGTTTCATTTTTCTAACTAAAAAGCTGTGAAGCTTCAAATTCGTTTGAGTTCACGATAGAGCTTGGGTTTTAGTTGAATTAGTGAAGCCAGTTGAACCCAGCCAAGCTTGAATTGGAAAAAAATTTCCTGAGTCGAGCTAGGGTTACAGGGAGTTGAAATAGAGAAATTTTTAATTTGATGCACTTCTTTGGAAATGCCAAGTCTATGCCTTCGAAAATCATTGTTTGAAAATTTAAATGTACTAGTATAATTTAGAAGTATGCACAGCTGTATAATACGGAGACAAAAGATCCATTGTAGGGGCTGCCTTTATCTAGGAGATGCTGCCAACCATGCCATGGCTGCAGGTATCTAGGTTGTCTGTGGATAAGCAATTCGGGTGGCGACAGTATTGCTCTTTTATAAATGGAGAAGAAAAGTTTGACCTATTTACCCTAAACAAAAGGCCCTTAGGTTCCCTTCAACATTCTCTTTTGGTGGATGATTGGTTTGCATTTTGATCATTTTTTATTTTTCTAGTTCTTGTTTACATGGATGTGCTCTACTATTCTACTGTTTCTATTGTTAGGTACAGTGAGACATTTGCTGTACTTGTACTGCTTTGGTTTGTCCACTAACAATTTGAAAACCTGCAGGCATCATACTTACGAGAAGCGTGGAGGTCCTAAATCCACTGAGCTGAAGGAAATTGGTCCTCGGTTTGAATTAAGGCTTTACAAGGTTAGTGCTTCGCTTTCACTTTAATCTTTATCGCTAGAAATTTATGCTTGTTGCAACAATATTGCATGCGGGTCATATTACTTTCTTCCCAATGGCTGAACCTATTCCAGGTTCAAGATTCCCCTTAGTAATGGGAGAAATCTTTTGTTGGGTTTTTGTAATTCTCTATATCCATATTCGCCAACCAAATGCTGGGAATGGTTGGAAGTTGGTTGTTTGCTAAACCAAATTTAGCCACCAAATAATGAGAACTATTCTTGTATTGGAATAAGAACGAGCTGAAATAAATTACCTACCATAATTTAGAAAATTTAGACTTAGCTTTTGCTAGAGTTGAGCAAATAGAGGGTAGGTTGGGTACAAGCTGTGCCGGAAACACGAATGAGTTGATCCATCGACAGGATTGATAAGAAATGCCATCAACCTTAGTTTTATAATGGCTCTGCTATTTAGGTGTCCCCAAAATGTCTTTTACTTGTTGTCTTTAATAATGTTAATTCCTGCTCCATTGGTGATCTATAGATTGGAGTACATGGTGCCATCGCTTTAAGGATCCGTTTTGAATCAAAAAAATTTAAAATGGGTGATTTCGACTTTGATAATGAGGGTATATTTGCTATATTTGGTACAAAAAGTAGAGAACATACGGTTGAATGTATATGAAAACTAGTTGTAATTACCATTTAAATTTGATCTTCATTTCATTTCAAGTCTTGCCTAGAGGACTCGGTAATGTTCCCTAGCATGTTTACACTTTATATTTGCTTTGGGTTTGCAGATAAAGTTAGGAACGGTGGATCAGGATGAAGCCCAGACTGAGTGGGTGTACAGACCGTTCATGAACACGGCCAAGAAACAGAAGATTATAGGGGATTGATAAATTAGAACTTTTAATTGCAATTTTGGTAATTAGTACTTTGTACGATTCAGCCAGCTGACAATCTCAAGCTTTCAGAAAATACAGCCTGTTAATGCCGATCTAATCCATCTTCAGCATGACTATTTTCCGATTTTTCTTAATTTTAGGTTCTGTTTAGTACTGTCTTTGCTTATGTGCTTTTGTTAATTTATTGTTTTTATGGAGCTTTTCATGAATTACTTAGTTGGCCAACAAAGACATTTGTGTGGAAACCCTACTCGAATTGCAGATGTCCATCGGAATCAACACATATCCATACATGCAGTAGATAGTTGGCATCATTGAAGCTCAATAGCTAATCAACTTCTGTAAAATTTGCCAATAAAATTGGAAAATTCCACTTTAAATCAGTGGGCATCCGTTTGTCTATTTGTAGGTATTGGGTAGAAAAATGTGTTAATTTGAAAAATATTAGGTACCACTGAAAGTTTTTCATATTCTAGTTCACTGATGCAAAGATGGCCTGTTGCCAATTTGTTGCATCATATGTAAAGCAGCACGCAAGAAGACATTTTAGAAGCAATTCTTTCTGTTTGCTGCTGTATAAAAGTTTTGTAAGTATATTTGGTATTCAATTAATTCAATACGAAAGAAGTGCATCCGAAGGAGTTCAGGATAAACATTCTCGAGATCAGTTGACAGCAACAGCTCTAGTGCTATAAATCAAATCCTTCAGTTACTTATAAAAAAAGCCAACAGGAAAGAAAATTGAAATAAGCAATTTTGTTTTAGGAAATGTTTACGTATATGAGGGAATCGGAAACAAGAATCGGGTATGAGAATTGAATCCTCAAGTTCTTTTTGGAAAAATTCTAAATTATGAGAATCCAACGGTCTAAAAATACGGCCGTGTATGCAAATACGCGACACAATTGCTCTTACGATGGACCTGAGCTCATGCAATCCTCTCTAAAACCCAAAACCCCTACTCCTCACAAAATCCCCTTTGCTTTCTCGCTCTAAAACCCTAACGTTCCAGTCGGTTCCCTCCATTCCCGACACGATGTCCGAAACGCCACCGGAAATCGCAATCCTCCGGGGCTACGAGCTCCGGCTCCTCCGCTGCACCCTCCAATCTCCGCCGTCCGATTCCTCACCCTGTCCCGCTCACCACCTCCACCCTCTAATCAACGACCTCTTGACCTCCATCGAGTCCGGCCGCTACCTCCAAGCCCTCACCTCCCCCGCCGTTAAACGCGCCGTTTTCAACCTCGCCGAGTCCGACTTGGTCGAATCGCTCGGCGACTCGGCGGAAAGAGTCTACTCGGAGTTGATAGACCGAGTTGAGTCGTTCATATCTAACGGATGCGAAGACGACAAGGCGTATAGAGTGATCGTCGTTCTCTGCATTGCCGTAGCGGCTTTGTTTGGTTTCACCCAATGTAACCTCACCGGGTAATTTCGATAAAGATTGAATTTTTCTTTGTTTTTCGTTACATTTGATTATTTGTGTTTTAGGGCTAATTTGAATGTTTGGGAATTTGTTTAAATTTAGGCCATTGGAGGAGGGATTGCCAAGGTGTCCTCCGCCGTTGGAAGAGCCCAAATGTGATGAGTGGGACAATTGGGCTCGCAATCAGCTCATGGCTGCTGGGTCTGACTTGCTTGGAAAGTTATTGAATATTCAGGTACCGAAATTTTATCTCTTGGCACTTTTGAATGTGTTAATTTGTCTATGTTTGGACTGTTTTGTCATTAAAATGCCCAGAATTTTGTATTTCGGAATCAATTGGCCCAGTTTCCATGTGTTTTGAACTGGGTTTAGTTTCATTTTTCGTCATTTCTTTGGATTGCTTTGATAGTTACTACTGGCAAGAGTTTCTGAAACAACGGCATTGCAAGCACGCATAATGAGCTGTGTCTAATGGTTTGTTGTTTTGCAGTATATAGTTTATGCGAAGATGTTGGTGACGAAGATAAGAGATTTGTTATTTGATGGAAGTTTGTCTTTGACTTATGGGATTAAGAGCATTTCGTGGTGGTTGCTTAGGCTCACCCTTCTCCACCAGAGAATTCTTGATGACCGGTCTTCTTCTCTGTTCAACCTCTTGCAAGTATTTAAAGCTGAAACTTTAAATCATTTTGGCACGTTGAAGAAAGTAACGAGTTATTGGGGTAATGATTTATGTAATGGTGAGGGTTTGTCACTTGTCTCGATGATTCATCTAGAAGCTGGATTAACGGAATATACCTACGCACGAGTTGATTCATGCAGGTGAGTTGTCAGGGATACTTTCATCTTGTTGGAATTTCGGTTAGAATTTTTGTAGTAGGTATCCCAATCACATTATTCTATAAAGAAACCATCTTACTGAAACTTGTTTTAATATAATATGTAATGCCTGGTTCGTAAGCTCTCACTCAACGCAAAACATAATATTTTTTTAGTTTTTCAAACACGAATTTTTTGATATCCAGAGTTGCTGGTATTTGCAGTTATTTCGTTTGTGGTTTGAAGAGATGGTGGTGAAAATAAAGTTTGTTGTCTAGTTCAACTTCCAATATAATTCTTAGATAAAATCAGCATAAGTATTTTTCTTTCACACCAATCTAAACTTCATTTCCTTATTCTGCTCCTTTTTTTTGTTATTTTTATGCATAATCTGTAATTGGAGTCCTTATTCAGATGCTGATTTGGTTATTATTTTATTTTTATTGTCATTACTGTCTCCGTTTGTTTTGCTGAGTTTCCTTTGCCATATCAGGCTACATTTTGAATCAGCTGAAGCAGCAGCTGGTCTTCAGCTTTCTGTCACTGGGGTTCTTGGCTTCCGTACCATACATCAGGTAACTATTGAATGTACGTAACTAGTACTGTTTATGTCAAAATTATTTCTTAGCCTTACATATTGTTTTCTGCTAAAGGCAGAACCGAAGGCCCAAATGGTACTTTTAGCGAACCCAACTTCGTCGAACAGTGGTGGAAGCTTCCTCCCTGAAAGCCCTGGCTCCCAGACATGCGATTCTAGTATTGGAAGAGAGAACCACGGGGCCTCTGACATATTGATGACCCCAAAATTGTTAGGGAATGATAGGATTTCTGGAATTAAACCAGAAGGCATTCAAGTCGGTGGTACTGGGGCTGTCCCTTTGAAGCCAATCCATCAGGCAGTAGGCCTGGCTAAATGCCTTTTAATTGAGAAGAGTGCACGGCATGATGATATGCAAAGTAAGTTTCCTTGATATATATTTTATACATATATCTGTGTATGTGCCGCACTGCTCCTGTGTTGGTGTCATAAAGTTCCAGCATGGGAATTTTTGTTCTAGATTGTGGCGTAGATAGAAACACGAACCTATTTATGCAACATCCTAGATTTGTTGGTGTATGAAAATTGGGGGACATTTCCATTGAGAAGGTCAACCTTATATGTGATTGTATGTCATTGTATGTCATTGTATGTCAGTTTCATATTCTTGAGAGTTCATCCGCTAGAAATGCTTGGTACAGTTATCAAATTACATAAGTTTGCTGTATTGGTGCAATGTACAATCAGCTAATTGACAGCAATTAAATCTCAAGGTTTCAAATACGGTTTTATTTTAGCACAATTAATTTTTTACTACGCATGGGAGTCCCTACTTTATTATTTCTCAATAAGCCAATGTTTGTTTCAGGATGGGAAATGGCTCCATACATAGAGGCAATTGATTCTCAGCAGTCATCAGACTTTCTTGTAAGTAGAAAATCGCAACATTGTATGGTTTTGGAATTTCAGTATATGTTCCAGTTTTATTGGTTCATTCTTTCTGATAATAGTGAGGAATAACAATGTTCAATATATTGTAGAAGTTCGATAACTTATCTCTTATATGCGTCAAAAGGATAGGAAACTATATTTGGTAAGCCAAGACTCATTGGGAAGTCTTTCAGGTGGAAATTGATCCAGCTGAAACATGCTGCTCTCAGAGATAATTCACTGTTAAGTGTGGACAACAACAAATAAATGCTAGGGTAGGTGTTTATGGAGAGTTCCTGAAAAGTCTCTAATTTACAGTGTCCTTCTCCATATATTTTTGTCAGTCTGTATAAGACATTACTAGACCACATAGATTTACAAGTACAAGCTCGAAAATTTGGACAATATGAACTGAGGATAAACCCTCATTATGATAGGCATATTTCTCATGACTCATGCTGAAATAAGATTTTTTCTTAAAAATCAACTCAATTTAAGTGCAAAGGGGTCCTATATGCCTAAATTTTTTCTTGATCTTGTTTATCATGTTCAAAGTTGAAACTTAGCTCTCTACGCATTCACATTTCAAGCTTACCTCTTCCAATGAAATAAACAAGAGAGCAGTTGTATAGCATGAATTAACCATTTTATTTATTTCTTTCTCATATTTCCCCATAATAATAGAGAACCTTCAAATTGTTTCCATAGTGTATTTCATAAAGCTTGACATGGATATTATCCATTTTGTACTTTCAAGTCTTCACGTGTCTGCGGTAAGTTTCACTTAAGGGACAAATACTTTTGTTATCACTAACTCTCTAGGGTACCCACTCTTTGGACTCCTACTAAGCTCACTCCATCAACCTTTTAGCAATTTCAGCATCCTAAAACTACATTGTTCAGTTCATGTAGTGGATCATATAAACCCACTTTAATGACCGATGAGACAACTTTTGTATCTAGTAGGGTAGGGGTAAATCTCGGAAAGCACTCCTTTAAACACATTCACGTTCACATTAGATTAGAGAGATTTGGAACACTAGGGATGAAGGTAATGAGTTGTAGAAAGCATCAACATTTTGTAATGTGCACTCTTAAATGAGATTGATTTCTTGCAGATCTTAGATTTCTCTTATTTTCGCTAATAGTTATTAGTAAAAGTATCTTTTCTTTTCGCTAGATTCGACGTTGCTGTGACATCTTGCGAATCAGGTGGGAGTCAACACGTAGTCACACAAAAGAACGCGCGTTGCTCATGATGGAAAAATTGGTATGGCATGCTTTCGAGCTTATCACTTGGCATATACTCTGTTCTCAAGCAGAGACTTTACTCCTGTTTTCTGGATGTATCCAGGATCAATTCATCAACTGATTAAGTCTCCGGTTTTCTTTCCAATTGGTAGTTGAGTAATGTTAGAAAAGAGCATGACAAGGCTTTCAAAGGCATTTAGGAAATCTCATGCAAAATTGATCCAATTTCTGCCGTTATTTGATATAATCACCTGGTTGGTTTTCTTTCCTATAATATGGTTTATACTGGCCAAACTATGCAAGCCACTATCAAAATATAAGCATAATCTGCACTTCACACCGAGCACATTGTTATGCAAAGGTAGAAGTTGAACTTGGCTCAAACTTTAAATATTATTGGATCTCAAAAAGATGACGAACTTGGTCTTCCTGTCCTAGGTGGTCGCTAAATTCCTCTGTTGCTAATCCTTTGAATGTAGATCCACTACCGTTATTACATATACAATTGCCTTTTATTTTTTGTTTGATGGATTCAGCATTGTTTGATTTCTGATTCTCTTCACTCGGTTCAAGCTTTAATAGAGTGTTTACGGTGATTATGTCTTCCAGTTCTTGCATTTTAATTATTCTCTTTCCATTTAGTTAGTGTTATTAGCTATAAACTTTCGTTCCCTTAAAAGAAAGTTGTTAAAGTTTGTTTTGCTGCAGTAAGTCAGTAAGTGTTGCTTTTCGTTTCAGGTTCACGATATCTATGACGCTTCTCCAGGAGTGGCGGATAGGATTCTCTTCTGCTATGGAGTTTACATCCCCACCATTCCTGCCTTGCGGAAGTATTTCCTCTTTCTTTCTTCTCCCAGGAATGTTGGAGTGGTTTTATTTAGTTCTCAAGATATTCAGATTGTTATGCTAAGAGTTCTTGTTCTTGTCAATTTTTCTTTCTTGATTAATTTTCAGGGAATATGGTGAACTTTTAGTCGGCTGTGGCCTGATAGGAGAGGCGCTTAAAACTTTTGAGGATTTAGAGTTATGGGATAATCTTATATTCTGCTACCGGTATGTCAGCACAGAAAAGATATTGAAAAACTGAATCCTATTATATGCATCATTTTCTTATCCTATTATATGTACCTTTTTTTACTTTTCACGGTTTATTGCCAAATGAAGCCTCATGTGAGATATCTTAATAAACCAGCTTACTGGAGAAGAAAGCAGCAGCTGTTGAACTGATCAAGGCGAGACTTTCTGAAACACCGAATGACCCCAGGTTATGGTACGTGTTAGGTTTTATTTTTTAATTGTTTTAACTTATCAAGAAACTTTTTTGCGACACAATTTAAATGTATCAGTCAGTCTTTTCTACTGCACTCAACTCGTAAAAGTTAAATTGGCTATTGACATGCTCATGTGAATTTAAATTTAGCTATTCTTCTTGTTCAAAGTGAACTAGTAATAAATTTACATGTGAAATTTCTCCTTATTAGTTGGCCTGCTTGAATATGACAAGATGTTTTCTGTAAGTTGTTCGGAGCCAGCTTATCAATCCAGCGATAAAATATAGTTATCTTATGTTCTCACACTAATCTGTGTGCATCATATTCTTATTGCGATGCATCCCTATTGTTGTGCCATTTGTTTAGTCTTACATAACTTGAAACCCATTGAACATGCCCAGTTTCAGATAAGAAATTCTTTTAGAAACTCCCCGTCATTCAACACTTGGGAATAAATGTATTTTATAATTGCACCCCTAGCATGCTCATATTTTTCTCATATGTTTGGTGTCTTGAATGTCTACTTCAATATGATGGGATCGGAATCCTCATATGAGGATTCACACATACATCATAGGGCCTACAATTTAATTAACAATGACAAGCACATCTGAGAATGCAACATATCATGGATCGTAATGCAGCAGCCCCAAGTGCAAGCCGATTTGGTATCTGAATTGACTAAATCCATACATTTAGCGTTTACATGCATGCATCAATACTCATGATACAATAACTTAAGAGCGAACTGTTAAACAATCTTGGAATAATTTGTAGGTGCTCATTGGGTGATGTTACTAATGATGATACCTGCTTTGAAAAAGCCCTGGAAGTCTCAAATGATAGATCAGCTCGAGCTAAGGTTATGTCATGAAACTCTTTCCTTGTAATAAACATTCTCCATATCATATTTTGTAGATCTTTCTGATGTTATGTTTTCTATTTGGCAGCGGTCTCTTGCTCGAAGTGCGTACAATAGAGGGGATTATGAATTATCAAAAAACCTATGGTATTTTTTTTCCCGTTTACAGCCTTTCTCCTTGTCCCCCTGTTGACCTATGCATGATTGATTGCTTGTGAATCTACATCTTTCATAATTGACTTATATGGCAAATCATATTCTGCATATTCCAGGGAGTCTGCAATGTCATTGAATTCTTTATATCCTGATGGTTGGTTTGCACTTGGGGCTGCTGCATTGAAGGTAACTTATATGACCATGATATGTTGCATTCTCAGATGAGCTTGTCATTGTTATTCATATTGTTACCTCCTATGATGTATGTATGAACATTGAGAGATTTATCCTGTACATTGCCTTTTGATGTATGCTTTTTACAAGTGTGAGACTTGTTGCTGAGACAATTTACAGGCCAGGGATACTGAAAAGGCATTGGATGGCTTTACTCGGGCTGTTCAACTTGATCCTGAAAACGGGGAGGCGTGGAATAACATTGCTTGTTTGTATGTCTTTTCTCCTCAACTCTATCTTACATGTCCACTATGAATATTCCTAGTTTCTTTAGTTTGTTTCTCGATCTCTGAATATTGTGATACTATTACCTTTCTTTTTGTGGCTCCCCTTTTAAGGTGATATTTTTACCAACAGTCCTATTTTGGATTTCGACATTGGTTATCCTTGTTGTTTGCAGTAATCGCCACCGCAATCATATGAACAAAAATCTTAGTAACAATTAATTGCCATCCTAGAACTTTTGTAATTACTATAAGGCTGTAAATAACCTCAAAGTTAATAAAATGATTTACAATTACACAGGCATATGTTAAGAAGGACTCTACTGTTCTATGATGCTGCCATTTCAACTTATCAACTTCTACATCATTACTGCTCTATTATACAATCAATTCAACTAATGTTTTTCTCTTTCTGTACCAATTATGCAGGCATATGATAAAAGGGAAGAGTAAAGAATCCTTCATAGCATTTAGAGAAGCCCTGAAGTTCAAGTTCTGTCTTTCTCCTTAACTGTCATTTTCTATCACATATTGACATGCTCTCTGTGTCTCCCCACCCCCACTTTCCAGAGCGTATATCGTCATCCACAGTTTCAATTATACTGAATATGACTGTTCACAGGCGGAATAGCTGGCAATTGTGGGAGAACTACAGCCATGTTGCGTTAGATGTCGGCAATGTTGGGCAGGTAAATGATTTGTTTGGAGACGTCACATATTCTACTTGAGCCAGCTCAATCTATATTCTGGTAGGCTTAAAATTGTTGGATACTGATATAGAACATGGCCTTTATTTTGGAGGATGGAAAGGGTAATCAAAGACAAACAAAAATTAGGAGGACATATTATAGTAAAAAGGAATTCACTGCTTAATCACCTATCTTAGGGATTTCTACTGTTATATCCTCTTGACATGTTGAACTTTTCTTTGTGTGGGTTGTTGTGATTACTCCCGTCACCGGTATTGTCTTGCTCTGTTTATTGTTACAGGCATTAGAAGCTGCACGGATGGTGTTGGATATTTCTAATAATAAAAGAATTGATACTGCACTATTGGAAAGAATTGTAGCAGAAGTGGAAAGAATGGTTTCAGAAACAACTCCAGCAATGATGAAGGAACATAACTGTCCCAATCAAGTTTGTTCTGCTGATTCTGACATAAACATCTGTAATGAGTCGATAAATGCTGAATCAGGGGTGGGAAAATCTCGGGAAACTGAACACCTGGTGCAGTTCCTTGGAAAAGTTCTACAGCAGGTGTTGTTTTCATTTTTGTTTACCTATGCTCTCGTGAGCTAAATTTTTACGGTATTTGTCTCTATTAAATGAACAGATGAATGTCATCATTTCCTATGCATATTAGGCTTGTGGATCTGCTTACTGATTGTTATTGTTGGCTTAGCACTGTTTCCAAGAGTTTCGCTGTTATGATGTTCACCAGGTGTCATTTTATATTGTACTTGCCCCACATCTGGGCCTCCCTCCATAACTAAGTCAGAAGGGGTCAGTCAATGGTTTAGAACATTTGTACAAGATATATTTTTCAAGATTTTGAATGATCGAGTCATTTTGTTTTATGTAGTTTCTTACATTTCTTTTTTATGGTTAGTCTCTTGCTGCGTTCTTGATCTGGTAGTCTCTTCGTTTCACTGCATTTCTCTTGGTTCGGCATGAAATAAACAATGTAATAAGGCCCATGCAATATTTCTTATTTGCAGATAGTTAAAAGTGGAAATGGAGCTGATATTTGGGGCCTGTATGCAAGATGGCACAAAATGAAGGGCGACCTCACAATGTGCTCTGAAGCGTTACTAAAGCAAGTTAGATCATACCAGGTTAGCAGTTGCTTATTAGTTTTCATTCCAATATGATTAATTTTAATGCTCTACAGTTTTTTGCTGTTAGTTATTTAAACATTGGTTTATCCAGCAGCATACTGTTCTAAAAATGAAAGCACTTCGTCATGAGGGAAAGTTGTTAGGCACTTGCAGTGTCTTTGCAAGTAGTGTCCATCTGAGTTTTCCTTACTGATTGGTTTGAATAACACCTGATATGAAATTCTAACCAACGACGACTAAAACTGAGTGAGGCGTGAGGGCATTGCATGTGGTTGCCGAACATTAGTCAATCATCTTTTCTGTGAAAGAACAAATAAAGAAACAAGATGAAACATAAAAGAGGTGATAAATCTTCTCACTCATTGGTTCTGGGTGGGGGTAAGTGCCTTGCATATTCTGATGAATATTTATAAACATGGTTTGGGAGTGTTTCCTGGTGCTCATAAGCTCTAATGGCAAAACCACTTTTAGTTTTGGAAGGAAGCACATGGCAGGTGCCAGCTCCCCCAACTCATTTGTTTTCATTTGTTTTTGGGTTTTGGTTCTTTTAATTTTTTTCATTTTTTATAATAGAACCCTACAAGTAATTGCTGAAAAAGAAAATCTCCATCTCTTGCAAGGAAAATTGACTGCCACACATAAGGGTGTGGCGAGAGGCTAGTGTAGCATCATGAGTTTTCTGTTTATTATTTGATTTATACAGTATACTCAATTTTATTTATAGGTCATTTTTGTCATCAAATGCAAATCTCAAAACCAGTTATAGTGTCTTTATAATGCTATATGATCACATGGAATTACTGTCAGGGGTCGGATTTGTGGAAGGATAGAGATCGATTCAAAAAGTTTGCTCAATCATCTTTGGAGCTCTGCAAAGTGTATATGGAAATTTCGTTGTCTACTGGTAGCAATCGCGAACTTCTTACAGCTGAGATGCACCTAAAGAACATAATTAAACAGGCAAGATACTTGATCTTTCAGACTAGATTACTTTGAATATTGTAATTCCTTTCCTTTTTTCAACATTTACTTATTCTGATTATATATACGATTGTGTAATCTCAGGCAGAAAATTTCTCAGACATGGAAGAACTTCGGGATCTGAAAGCATGCCTTGATGAAGTGAAGTCAAAACTTGAATCCAATTCCCTTAATGAAATGAAGTCAAAACTGGAGTCTAATTCCCTTTCCGCTTAGAATTTGATTACCGAATTGGACTGGCTGTACATTTTAAGACTAGGTTAGTCCTGCTCTTACATATCTCACTTCATGCCATCTTCTGAAGGTGTCTAAGTTGGTAGTGGTAAGTACTTAATTTCTACAACTGGTTAGTTGGTTTGGCTTTTTTGAAAACCTATTAAAGAGATGTGAGAAATAGCTGTTTTGGTTTATTGTTTCTGAGTCAAAATTCTAAAGCAATCCAACGCTTGCCTATCTTCAAATTTTCATAAAACCCTTGGTTTCAGTCCTTCAATTTGTGCTGTTAATCTCATTGGTTTAAATTCTGATTCATCCATGGAGGGCCTGTTTTACAACTTACGACTGATGTTCTCTCCTTTTTCCTTCTACCTCTTCCAAATTCAGATTCTTATCTTCAGAACTTCTGCATCTGATGTTAACAAATCTGGGTAGGTAAATCACAATGTACTGATCCAGGTGGTCCAATGTGCCCATTCCTGTTTTGTAGTTTTAATTAAGTTGATTGAGCCTTTTGAACAAAAATGTGGAAGTTGCACAGTTGGTGCATTATCTGATATATGACCTTGGCTTTCTAATTGTCAGGAACACTGAAGCCAACAGTAATATATGCAATCAGAAATGTGGTACTTTGTGCTGAATCTTCAACCAGAAGAAGACGTACTTTTCGCTGGATGATCATAAGTTCATGTCTGATACAGTGCCCATGCAAAATAGCTTTTTCTTTTGAACCTACCATCCAATTGTTTTGCCTCCATTGATATCTGTCAATATTCTACAACTTATTTTTCCTGTAGAGTTAGTACGCATTTCAGTATCAATAGCCCACTTCTTACTGTAGAATTAGTCCACATATCTGTATCAATAGTGAATTGTAAAGAACGAGTTCACTCATTGCAGTGGATCAGTAAAAATGCGGTCGAATTAAGATTCTCTCGTTTTTATTTTTGGGTAATTTTCTGTGGTAATTCCGGACTGGACATCCTTTTTTTTCATCATCATTGAGCCTGTTGAACGTTTCCGAGTGTGAAAATTGGAGATGGACGAGTAGGCTGCACCAAAAATGAAACATAAGTAGTTTCCACTACTGCTTCCATCTCCTAACCCATACTCATGCATCTCTCTTTGTGCTATCAGATTATTGTAATCAACCAAACTGATTGATTGTAGTCGTCAAAGTCCAAAAATAAATCCTAGGCTGCTGAATGGCTACCGTTGAGGTTTTTTTGCTTACATGAGTTAATTATCTGAACCGTTCATTTTCTTCGTTGTCTAGTAAAGATATCTCTGCAAATAATCAATCAACTATCAGATGTTATGGTTATCAATAGGGCTGGGCACGAGTCGAGCCGTGTATATTTTTGATGGACTCTAACTCAACTCATTTTATTTTGAAACGAGTTTGATTCAATCCGAGTTTTGTATTTTAAAAAATGAACTCGGCTCGTTTGGATGTATCATAAAATGAGTGGAGTTTGCGAGTTATACGAGTGCATATTCAAATTATCTGGATAGTTATACAAAACTAAAAATTTAACATGATAGAAGTGATCAATATATATAAGAAAAAAAAATTAATTCAACATACAAATTGTCAGCTATGGAGATGGTCAATGAAAAAGAGAAGTGGCTACTTTATTGATTTTTGTTGTGGTAGAAAAGAATGTGTATACTATAGAGTGTTTCTCTCTACCGCTCCTTACGGACCGGACTTCCACCGCACCACACTTCGGAGCCATCGGATCAAAAATTAAATGATCGAAGTGTGGTGCGGTGGAAGTTCGGTCCGTAAGGACCGGCAGAGAGAATTTCTGGTATACTATATACAAGAAAACCTCCATATAAGCATACTCTATAATGGAATAACCTCCATATAATCATAAAATTTTTTGGTCCAAACTCGGGACCAGTTATATTTTGGAATAACCTTCACATTCTCATATTCCATGTGATTTTGGAGTCCCGTTCTTAGAAATGTGCCTCCATATAGTCATAATTACAATAACACCAAAAATATAGTACTTAATACTACAATAAAACTTTAAGAGGAAGTTAGATATATATCAATTGTTGTGTTAGATCAGAGATCGCTTGGGTGGTATGGCTGTTTTTTTTCGGAGGATACGTGAATAAAACTCGATACTAATTGATGTCAAGTAATATAATCTAGACTTCCTCCCGCAATAGCGAAAAAACTCATATAATGTAAGATAAGTAAGAAAATCCTTAGAAAAAAAAAATTCAGTAAAATATTAATTTTGCTAGTCATACCTCTCTTAAAGAATAACCTCTTTATAGTCATAAAAATCATATGGTCCCAACCTTATGATTATAAAGAGGTTTTACTGTACTATCATCCTAGTGTTTTTAGGAGATTGAGAGTTACTATGGTGCTACAAATTATATGTATTACATATCTTTTAAGCTAATCATAGAAAGCTACGTGTATTACACATCTTTAAACGAGCCGAGTTGAGTACTCGTGTTCAAAAAATTTTGGACTCGTATATAAAAGAGTCGAGTCCAAACTCGACCGATTTGGAAAAAAAAAATTTATGACTCGATTCGTTTTGTACCGAGTCGAGTCATACGAGCCGAATTAGCGAGTCATTTGACTCATATGCCCACCCCTTGTTTATCAAAATGAAACAAACATATAGATGGCTAGTTTAACGTATATATTTACCATTCGTATGCTTTCTTAAATTAGATAATCAAATGATCTTGGATTTGATTAGTTTTTTGTGTGGATATCATCTTTGCTAGATAATGCAGAAAATCAACGGTTTTGTTAGCGAGAATACCGTCGGCCCACAGCTCACGTCCAAGTCCTCTCCAAAGCTTCTAGAATAGTCGTAGATAGGTTTGTAATCAATTACATTTAACACCGTGACTTGGACTCCAAGCTATTGTATCCTATATATTCTGTACTCATACACACATCAATATACAAGGGAATATCTTTCTACATGGTATCAGCCTAGGTTTAGAGTTTTCTCTCCTCTTCGATCCTCCTTTTTCCAATGGCTGCCGCCTCCTCTGCTTCTTCTCCCACCATCCATCTACCCTCCCCAAACACTGCCCACTTTGACAAACTCTCCGAAACCAACTATCTCACATGGTTAAGACAAATGAAACCCTATCTCATTGGCCAAAAACTCTGGAAATTCATTGATGGTAGCTTCCCTGCTCCCCCTACTCATATTTTGTCCACCACATCCTCTAACTCTCCCACCCAACCTGCCTCCGAATCTGCCTCTACCCCGTCTTCCGCTGTCCTCGTCCCCAATCCTGAGTATACCTCCTGGTTTGAACAAGATCAACTCACCGTGAGTCTCATCACTACCACCTTGACTCCCTCTGTCTCCGCTCTCACCGTTGGCTATGAGAGTGCCAAGGCTATTTGGGATTGCCTTGCTGCCCACTTTGCACAGACCTCTACTGCCAATGCTGCTACCTTGAAGTTCCAACTTCTTGGTCTCTCCAAAGGTACCAAAACTGTTGACGAGTACCTTCGTCATGCTAAGAACCTCGCGGACTCTCTTGCCGCCATCAACAAGCCCGTTCCTGATGATGATCTTGTTCTCTACACTCTTAATGGTCTTGGTGCTGACTACCTCATGCTCAACACCACCATCACTCAACATCCGCCTCTCCCAAGCTTTGCTGAACTTCGGGCTCGCATTCTGTCCTTCGAAGCTCAACAAACCCGCTCCGCTGATCACAACAGTCTCACAACCAATCAGGCCTCTGCATTCTACACCACCGGACAGCCATCCTCCAACCGCGACTCTCGTCGTGATCACAACAATGACAACCGTGAACCTCGAGGTGACCGTCGTGACTCCCGAACCTCTTCTGGCCGCTCTTCAGGAGGTCGTGGTGGTCGAGGTCGTGGTCGTGGTCGCTTCGGTTCTCACCAGCAGTCTTTCTCTGGGCACTCTCCGCAGCAGCAGCAACCCTACCCCGCTGGCCCGCCCTCTTCTCCACCTCCCTGGGGTTCACGACCTAGCTGGGCTCCTGGTCTCCTTGGCTCTGCCCCCATGTGGTGTACCAACTGCAACACAGGTCAACATGGGCTAGCTCAATGCCCTCATCGCTTTCATGGCCCTCAAGCTGCTCCCTTTGCCGGTGTTCACTACTCCAACGACCCCGCTTGGTACCCCGACACCGGTGCCACACATCACATGACTGCTCTCCCCCTTCAACATTCTCAACCCTATGGTGGTCCACACACTGTCTCTATGGGTAACGGGGACACTATGCCCATCTCCCACACTGGTAACCTCCCTCTTTCCATCGGGCGCTCCCAATTCTCCCTTCTTGATGTCTTTCGTTTACCGTCCATTCGCAAAAATCTGCTCTCCGTTGCTTGCTTCACCAAAGATAATCTTGTTTATTTTTTGTTTGCTCCTGACTACTTTCAAATATATTGCTTACGTACTGGTCGCTTATTGTTTCAGGGCCCATGTAAAGATGGTCTTTACCCGCTTCCTTTCTCCACCGGTTCTTCTGCCCCCGTTCCTCATGCTCTTGCCACCGTTCACTCGTCCCTTTGGCACCACCGCTTGGGCCATCCGTCCTCTGCCGTTCTCACCCGTCTAGAGTCATCTCTCGGCTCCAAGTTTTCATCTAGTTTCTTTTGTAATGATTGTGCTCTTAGCAAATCTCATCAGTTACCCTTTACTTCCAATAAAAACTTTGCACCTTCTTTATTCTATCTTATTCATAGTGATGTGTGGATGTCCCCTGTGTCTTCTGTCACTGGTTACAAATACTATGTTCTCTCTACTGATGACTACTCTCGCTACTCTTGGATTTACCCCATGCGCCGTAAATCTGAGGTACTCACTCACTTTCAAACCTTCGTTGCCATGATCACTAACCTCTTCACTGGTTCCATCAAATTTCTTCAAAGTGATAATGGCACCGAATATGTCAACCATGCCTTTTCTCAGTATTGTCAATCCTTGGGCATTCAACAACGCTTTTCATGCCCTCATACCCCCCAGCAAAACGGCCTAGCTGAACGCAAACATCGCCATATCGCCACTATGGTTCGTACCCTTCTCCAAACATCTCATGTTCCGCAAAACCTTTGGGTTGAAGCCGCCCTTACCGCTGTTCATCTCATCAACCTTCTTCCCACTCCCATTCTCAATTGGGACACCCCCCACCATCGCCTCTTTGGCTCTCCTCCTTCATACTCAACCCTTCGTGTCTTTGGTTGTTTGTGCTTCCCTCACCTCGGTGCTTATGTGTCCAACAAATTGTCTAGTCGTAGTTTAGAATGTGTCTTCCTTGGTTATAGCCCTCATCACCATGGTTACCGTTGCCTTGATCCCAAAACCGGTCGTGTCTATGTCTCGCGTCACGTTTTATTTAACGAAACATCTTTTCCTTATCAAACTTTGCAGGTACCACAGTCTCCATCATCCGTTGTTCCTCTTGAACTCACTCCGCTCACTCCCATGGGCCTCCTGCCCCCAAGTCCTCCGCAGAATTCTCCTCTGCCGAGCCCTCTATCTACGAGTCCTCCTCCCTGTCCTCCGCAGGCCCAAAGTCCAACTTTGCACCTGCCGAGCCCGCCTGTACAGGCCCCTGGTTCCCCCCCCAGCCCACCTCTCCCCGAACCGGCGTCTCCTTCGCCGGTCTCTCCTGCTCCGGCTGCCTCTCCTGCATCTCAGCTCCCACAGTCGCCCTCTGATGCCTCTGCTGCCCCAGCCGGTGCCCCATGCTTGACCTTGGTCCCCCCACTCATCTCGGCCCCCATTACTTTGGGCCCTTCCTCGGACTTGGGCTCTCCTTCGTCTGCAGCACCATCTGCCCCACCGCTTCCTGCACCACCCACTCTTCACCCCATGATCACCAGGTCTCGTGATGGCACCATTCAACCTAAGGTGCGGACTGATGGCACCATCCGTTACCCTCTCCCCAAGGCTCTTCTCACTCTACTTTCGGATATGGAACCTACATGTCATTCCCAAGCCTCCAAACATGTCGTGTGGCGTGCTGCTATGACCGAAGAGATCAATGCCTTGCTTAAAAATCACACATGGTCTCTCGTCCCTCCCTCTCCTCGCCAGAACACCGTCGGCTGCAAATGGGTATTCCGTATCAAACGTAAGTCTGATGGTTCCATCGAACGCCACAAGGCTCGCCTTGTCGCCAAGGGGTTTCATCAACAACATGGTGTCGACTACGCTGAAACTTTCAGTCCCGTTGTTAAGCCAGCTACCATTCGCACGGTCTTGAGCATTGCTGTCTCTCGCGGTTGGTCCCTTCGTCAGCTTGATGTCAAAAACGCCTTCCTTCATGGTTTCCTTCAGGAAGACGTTTACATGACTCAGCCCCCTGGCTTTATTGATCCTGGCCGGCCTCACTATGTCTGCAAGCTTCACAAAGCCCTTTATGGCCTTAAGCAAGCTCCGCGTGCTTGGTTCCATCGTATTAGTGCCTTTCTCCTCTCTGCCGGCTTCCGTCATAGTGTCGCTGACTCTTCTTTATTTATCTTTCAACACGGGCCTCACACCATTTTTCTCCTTCTCTATGTTGATGATATTGTTGTCACTAGCAATAATGATGGTCTCCTTCAAAGCTTTGTTGATGCACTTGGCCGTGGCTTTGACATCAAAGATTTGGGGCCTCTTAGTTACTTCCTTGGTCTTCAAGTCACGCCTCACTCCACTGGTCTTCATATCGGTCAACTCAAGTATGCTTATGACTTGCTGACGAAGCACCATCTTGTTCATAGCAAGCCGGTTTCGACTCCTCTCTCTGCCAAAGCCACTCTCACTGCCACCGATGGTGCTCTCCTCGTCAACCCCACTGAGTTTCGCGAGCTAGTAGGCTGCCTGCAGTACCTCACAATCACACGGCCTGACATCTCCTTTGCCGTCAACTCCATTGCCCAGTTTATGAGTCACCCTCGTGCCCCGCACCTAGTCGCTGTCAAGCGTATTCTCCGATACATTAAAGGTACACTTGACCATGGTCTTGTCTTCCAGCCCCAGCCTCATCCGGTTCATCTCTCTGCTTACTCCGACGCTGACTGGGCTGGCTGCCCAACCACGCGACGCTCCACCACAGGCTACCTAGTTTACCTTGGCTCGCATCTCATCTCCTGGTGCTCCAAGAAACAACCCACCATTGCCCGTTCAAGTGCCGAATCCGAATATCGTTCCCTCGCCCATGCATGTGCCGAAACCACCTGGCTTCGCTATCTTCTCTACGATCTCGGTATTCACGTTCGCTCTCCTATCTTACTCTACTGTGATAATCTCAGTGCTTCCTACATGGCCTCTAATCCGGTTTTCCATGCCCGCACCAAACACATCGAACTTGACTACCATTTCGTTCGTGAGAAGGTCGCTCTCGGCAGTCATAGGGTCTGTTTTATTCCCTCCATTGATCAACCAGCTGACCTCCTCACCAAAGCTCTTCACAAGCAGCGTCATCAACTCCTATGTCGCAAACTTGTTCGTCCAGGGCCGCCCAGTTTGAAGGGGGGTGTTAGCGAGAATACCGTCGGCCCACAGCTCACGTCCAAGTCCTCTCCAAAGCTTCTAGAATAGTCGTAGATAGGTTTGTAATCAATTACATTTAACACCGTGACTTGGACTCCAAGCTATTGTATCCTATATATTCTGTACTCATACACACATCAATATACAAGGGAATATCTTTCTACAGGTTTGTATCATAAATCGTGTAAGCAGAAAGGTCGCAGCGGAAGCAATTCAGCAGCCAAAGGGTTGCACACCCCTTAGCAGCCTAGAATTGTCCAATTCCAAAAAGATTGCAAAGAAGATGGAATGGTGTGTGATGCATGATATTGGGTTTTTGTCTAAATTGAGCCTTTTCAGACAAATTCTTCCCAAAATATTAGGGCAGCCTTGGGCAATTCCAACCTAAGCAATATACTGTTTACATTTTGCAATTATACCCCTATTTTTCTTTGTCTTCATGAACGAAGAAACGAGAAGCACACTAAACTCATATTATTTCTCGTTCCTTCAAATTACTTCCTTCGCCAATTTCCTCTTCAATTTCTGGCATGAACTCTGATTGCTCTTTGGCTCCGGCGAGGAATTCTCCCACCACGGCAGCGACACCTGGTGGGTGGCGGAGAAGGTCGATGCCTTCATTCGCGGCTTGCAGACGGAGCTCGACACTGTAAGGGCCTAATGCGACGCCGGCTCCACGACTGCCGAGCAGAAGTACCTCTCGCTTTCCGACGAATTCTCGAAGCTCGAGTCCCAATGCGCACAGGTTCAATCCTCTCTCGACCAGCGTAACGCTAAGGTCGCCGAGCTCCAGTCCCAAAAGCACCAGCTCCATATCCAATCCGTACGTACGACTTGGTCTCCAGTAAGTCCATGATGACCCTGACGCCACCGTTTTCGTGTACAACGTCCGAGTATGGCGACTCGGTCGTCTCCCCAATCGGCAGTTCACGGACCATTTTCTGACCCAGTATGTGAATTTAAGAATTTGGATCCGATTTTTAAAATTTTAAAAAGTGGGTTTTGTTCATTATTTTAATTAATCATCTGGGTACGAATCAATTTGCTTACGTTCTGTTTGATTTTGGGGAAAATTGATTCATGGTGGCAGTGGGTTGTCCTCATCATCTTCGTCTTCGTCCTCGTCCTCTTCTTCTTCGGTGCAATCGGGTCCATTAGATTCATCCATGGTTTCATCAAAATCTCAAAATTGGTAGAGCTTTGTCTTCAGCGTCGTGATTATGGTTTTGGGGATCTGCCATGGAAGAGAGATTGGGAGGAGGGAAGGGGTTAGGGGAAAAAAAGCAGCAGCGGAGATGGTGATTTTGGAAGGCCCAGATTCAGCCCAGAAAGAGTGAACTACGAAATGTTCTATATGGGTACCATGGCTATACGATATGGGTGCTACAATGTACCTATACAATGGACTATATGCATACTAAACGAGAGGGAACTATAATGACTTTATAGTATAGTTATAGTTTATAGGGATCGGTCAGCAAATACGAAAACTTGTGCTTAATTTGGAAAGTAAAAATCTACCCTAACATTTTGGGAAGGATTTGTCCAAAAAGGCTTAATTTAGACAAAAACTCCATGATATTTGATGTTTCGGCAGAGGACAGAGGAGGTGGGGTAGGGGTCACCATTGCCCAAGGCCTAGTTGACTAATGGGCGGCCCGCCAGCCCACTAGACCATGGCTCGTAGGCCCGCCCAACCCATAGATACGAGGGTTGGACTTGGGCTAGGGGGTGTAAAGCCCAGCTTGGACCACTCAAGCCCAGTGAAGCCTAGCCCAGTTTGCCGGGCCCATATGCCCAATTGTCTTATTCTTATTGGGAAATTATCCAAAATGGCCCAAGTGGCCAACTTTTGTTCTAAAATGGAAAGTGGGCAACGGGTGATTCCACACTAGGCAAATTATGAATAGTATTTTGTAATTAAATCCTTGGGTACTCAAAGTGCGGTCGTAGTCAACCATAGTGTAGTCGTAGTCCACCGTAGTGTAGTCATAATCCACCATAGTGAGATCGTAGTCCACCATAGTGTAGTCGTAGTCCATTTCTGAAAAGTGAATTACCATTCACAATTTGCAATTAAATTCCGGGGTACCCAAAGTGTTCCAGTATTCCACTGTAGTGTAGTCATAGTACACCATAGTGTGATCTAGTCCACCATAGTGTAGTTATAGTCCATTTCTGAAAAAATAAAATACTATTCATAATTTGCACATATTCTCTTATAGTACGCACATAGTCTCGTATAGTATTCACATTATGCCCTCTGTAACTCGGCAACTTCACACCATTCTTCTCCTTCAAACTCTGTCGCCGTCGCCGTCATCTCCCCAACCACATCAGCTCATGAACTCCACCATCGACGTCTAACAAACCATTTTCACATCTCATTTCATTAACCACCCAATTCCCAATCCAAAAAAAATTCACAACAAAATTGCAAAACAAAAATAACAGAAAAATTTAACAGCTGTGATTCCTTCGAAAACGAGGTGCTTGGCCAATTCACCAGGCAAGACCGGGCAGACCTCCATCTAGATCTCCCACGAGGTAAACGTAACAGCTGGAGCGGGCGGCACCAAGGAGCTTGATGAGGCTGGAGTGGTGGGATCTGGAGACTATGGAGAGGCGGCAATGGAGATCGGGAGGCGTCCATTCTTTTTCGGAATTCTCCTTCTCCGACCTCAAAGCCGCCACCAACAACTTCAATTCCGACCACATAGTATCGGAAAGCAGCGAGAAAGCACTCAACTTGGTCTACAAAAGGCCGCCTCTAGAACCGCCGTTGGATCGCCGTTAAGAAGTTCACCAAGATGGCTTGGCCTGATCCTAAGCAGTTTGCGGTAAAGTTGCAAGCTTTATGGTGTTTTTGGGTTCTTCTGAATCATTTGAGTTTGTGGGTTTAAATTGGTTTTGTGAAATGAGGATTTTTTTCAAGTGTTTTTTGTTGTGCCTTTTTGTGTGTTTTGCAGGAGGAAGCTTGGGGAGTTGGGCAACTGCGGCATTGGAGGCTTGCGAATTTGATTGGGTACTGCTGTGATGGGGATGAGAGGCTGCTTGTTACTGTGGCACCGGTGAGAATGACGATGGAGAAGACTGGGCGGTGAATTGTGGATGGGCTTCCTATGCAATCAGGCAATAGTTTTGCCAATTTAGAATGAAATTTGCTGCCCCCACCATATTGGAACAAACATTCCCCACTTGGGCCATTTTGGATGATTTCCCCTTCCCCTTCTTATTTATCAAAGCCCAACCCAAGTCGATTTCTAATTCACCATTTGTAAGCCCAACCCAACCCTAACCCCTAATTGTATTCTGCTGCTGCCCCGCGCCCGCGCCTTCTTCGTCGCTCCTCTCTCTCTCTCTTCGCCCTTTAGAAAACATTTTCTGCCGCATCCGCCCGCCACCACGCCATCTCTCTATCTCTTTGCTCTTCTCTCTTCGCATAGGAGCTCCTACTCTAGGGCATTGGGGTGCGCATAACACTACACCCAAACAGCAGCGAAACTTCAGCCACCGCAGCCAGTAACCTCCTCCGTTCTTCAGTTTCTTCCTCCGCCGTCGGCTCTGCCGCTGCGACGGCTACTGCTCTAGAGATTATAACTTTCCAGCAATCGCCCAATCAAAGAGCTAAGGTAATACTAAGTGTATTCGTAGTTTCGATTCACTTCCTTCATTAGCTCTCTTTTTTTGTCAATCTCATAATCCCACTAGCTAGTCCCTCGATTTTGATTGTTTAGTTTTTCTGATTACGGTTTTAGTGGTGTAATTTTAGCTGCTTATGGATTAGGTTTTCATGTTAATTATCGTTTTGATTTCTTTTCATTCGGTTAGTTTCTTTGGTTGTTCAAATTTCTATGTGGAAAATCGAACTTGCAAAAGAAAAAGAGCCACATTTACTCAACGCACTTTCAGTATTATTTCGGAAACCCGGAATTTTGTTTACATTTTATTGAAGCCGATCAGAGAATTATGAATTGAACTCAAAAGTTTATAGTAGAGCTCCAGTAATATCTCAACAATTGAGTTTAAGTCTGATTTCCTAATTTTCTTCGGAATTCGAAAGTGAATGGCAAATATCGTGAGCTGTGTGTGGTTATGGTTTTAGAATCTGTCAAAGGAGGGGATTGATATGTCACGTTTTTTTGGTCGATGTCATTGTGCATTGGTCAAATAGTATAGTAATATCCGTATATAAGCTACTTGCTTATGTGGATTTAATTAGTTTATTAAATGCATAGATTTGATGACAGCTAAATATCTCGTAGTAGCCTGTAATTGCGCTTTGGTAATGAGATGAGATTTCTGACCTACAATTTTGGGAAACATTATAAAATACACGGAACCTACTTACTGTCTGAAAAGTGAATAGTGTGAAGGTTTAGCTAACCCGGATTGAAATCTTGGTTCTGCCCTTGTCAGATAGAGCAAGCAAGTGATGGCTGAGGACGCGATTCTAGGATACTTGGAGAAGAACGATCAGATATCAGACTCAGGTCAGTTTGCAGAAGAACACAGACTCGATCACAACGAGGTTGTCAATGTTGTCAAAAGCCTCCATGGTTTCAGATATGTTGACGCACAGGTACCTGAATTTGCAGGCCTCCCATTTTCTCCCTTTCCATCATTGTTTAATTATGAGCAACAATTAAATTTCTCTTAACTGTTTTTGCATATCAGTGTTTTGTCTGTGAGAAATTTTAATATGTATCATTAGACAGGGTATTGGAGACTTGATGACATCGACAATTTCAATCTTAAAAACAGGCTGAAGTTTTTCTTTTTGAGAGAAAATTTACTTCTTGTCTTCCATTCGATTGTGTACAAATCGTTAAATCTCAAGAGGGATAGTTCATATTTGCCTAGGAAAGGGATTTCTTGGTAGTTACCAGGTCTGGTTTTTGTTGGGTTGACTTCATGTATGTTTTTGTTACTTGAAATTACATGTGTAATTGTGGGCCTATGAGAGTTATTACTATTGAATACCTTTTGATACTCGTCAATCTGCAGGACATTAAAAGAGAGAAGTGGGTACTTACTAACGAAGGTAAGGCCTATACTGATACCGGATCACCTGAAGTACAGCTGTTCCTAGCAATACCACCTGAGGGTATCCCAAAAGAAGATTTGCAGGTGAATCTTAACTGCTCTTGCCTTTAGTTTGGAAATTCTGATATGATGCATGCATTAATAGTGGTTCTATGCAACTATGCGTTTGTCATAGATTTCTGCAGTATAATATTTCCTTATGGTTGGAACTGATGTTTTATTCAGAAAAAGTTGGATCCATCAGTTTTCAAAATAGGTTGCGCCCAGGCTGCAAAGAATAAGTGGGTGGAGATGGGCAAGCAACTAATAACCAGAAAGGTAACACCTTGTCAAAGAGCTCTCTATACACAATAGGGTCTGTCAACGGTGTGTAAAAATTCACTTTCAGCATTTGATATACTATATTTTCTGCAGATCCAACATGTGGATGATAGAGTCAAAGATTTGCTATTACAGATAAAAGACGGGCAGGTGCGTAATATATTATTGAACATCATTAATCTTCTACACTTGCACTTATTGACAATGTGTTGGACTATACGTTTAGCTCCAAGCGTCAGTGATGTGTATCCACATAGTAACATTGACAGCGTCTCTGTGTAGACGTATACAGTTTAATGGTGGGCTGTGGCCCGATTGAAACCTAAAGATGTAATGAATAAGCTAGGGGCACCCTGTTGACAAACTAGACTGTGGCTGTTTTGTAAAGCATTCAATTGATCATAGGGGTTTATCGTACTTTAAAAAAGCTAGGGGCACTGTGCTTATAACATTACGGTATGTAAAATAAAATCAGAAGTGTTTTAATTCAGTACTACATTCTCACATTTCTGGTTTACACTCCATCCTACAAATATCATCTCTTTTCCTTTGTATGAGTTCACTGGCAACTCATTTGGATTTTCTTTTCCTTATTGCAGGCCATCAAAGAAGATGAAATTAAGGGTCTCAAAGCTAGAAAGCTTATTCTTCCACAGTGAGAATCTGATTCTTTTGTGTCTTTGCTCATGTAGTTTTGGAATTTTTTTTTTATGCTGAGGTGTCCCATTAAAATTTGAAACTTCTTAGACTGTGGAAGTGTATTTTTATTTATAGACGTTTGATTCTGGGAATTCTTCCCGCAATGGTTTCTTCTGTTCATAATGCTATCCCGTTGTCTGTTTTCTTATGCTATAGAACGTGGAAGGGCTACTCAGTTAAAAAAGGCCCCAATTATGCTCCAAAAAGAAAGAAAGCTGCCACAGATTTGACGCGAGAAAATCTCCAGAGGTACTTACATGCTTGTTATGTAGATCATGGTCCTCAGAATTACTGATAACTATAGGCTGAGTTCAGTGATAACCACAGGCTGAGTTCAGTGCTAAAGTTCTCTGAAGCAGTACACTCAGATTCACTGGAACCGGATTTTTGATAGAGGATAGTTAAACGATACAATACGTTACTGATACACTAATGTGAAGATTCTATATATATGTGAATGGGGGAGAAAGGTGAACCATTCGAAACCGCCAAAATTCCCTTCTCTTTTCAAAACTACATAATTGAATTGATTTGGGTGGATATGGAACTTTGAATTAAAGATTTGAAACGAAGAACTTGTGAACCTAGTATTTATGGGGAGCTAGGTGCTCCTCACTTTGGTGAAGGCTTGCCTGGTGGCCTAGCCTTCGGTTTTCAACATTTCAGTCATTGATTTTGCTCAATTAACAATCTATTGCAATTTCTTCAGAAGTGCATGGTTTATCAATACCATTGGTTCTACAATTAGCATTCATTTACCGTTTTAGACCCTCCTTTAGATGTTTGTGGCTACTATTCAGAGTTACATTAATACTTTGCCCTGTTTTCTTTTGTTTATGTTAGTGCACCGATTAATGAATGTTTGTGTATAAAGCTTATCTTGCTGACAGATTCCAATGATTGTTTATTTAATTAGGGGTGATTGGAAGGAACTAGAGTTCAAAGAGTATAACTACAACGCTAAAGGTCAGCCGACTGAAGGTGGTCATCTCCATCCACTGCTAAAGGCAAGAAAATAATTTCGTTGTATATTTTTAGTAGAAGTAGATTTCTTTTGAGTTGCATAAGACAGATTTCTTGCATCACAAGATTATAGGATAAATGGATAACAGAAAAAATAAGGAGGTAAAAAAGCACCATTTGGCTTGGTAGTTTAGAGCAGATAAAGTTAGCGACCTTTATACTCTGTTTATGTGGTCTGAAAAGAAACGCTGATTAAGAGAATATTTTCTCTACTATTTGTTACTGCAAGCTGGGTATTTTAGCAATGCTTGATATGTTTGGCTTATCAATGCAGCCACAGGATCACTTTGGTGATTCTTTTGTTATTGGAGAGTTTCAAATGATAAACTCTGCAGGTCCTCTGTTTGAACAGATTTTGTACACATTATAAATAACTTTCCAAGACTAGGTTACAAAATGATGGAATGCACAATAATATGTATATTTTTCGGTTTGAAGCTCGTTTGTATGAAATGATCTTTTAGAAAATTTCATTGCTAATTAGAACTCCAATTTTCAGGTACGACAACAATTAAAGGATATTTTCAGACAGATGGGGTAAGATCTGTTTCTTGTTGAGTATTGGCTGATATTTGTGTCCCCTAGGAAAGTGGTGGATCCACAACTTCCTTTGTAGAATCATTATCCCATGTATACAATTATGAGCTTTTGTACTAAATGCAGGTTTGAGGAGATGCCGACAAACAATTATGTTGAGAGCAGGTAGCCCAGCTTGCCTTTTACCAACTCTCTTTTTATTCTTCAAATGTCAATCACATAATACACCAAGTACTTGAAACCCTGTCCAGTCATTCACAAGTAACCATATTGTTAAAACATCTACTGGAATTGTGGAACCTAGCTGCCATTGTTTGTTATGGATGAGAACAAATTTGATTACCTTCCTTGTATGGAAGCTCTGATTTAAACCGAAGGAAAAGATGCTAAGATTCTTTTCATTAACAAATTCAAGCTAATTTCCGGCCTAGGAAGGATAAAGTGAACAAATGCATTTGTTTGCAGCTTATTTTGCTTCCTTAAGTGGACAGCTTATGGAGTATGTTAATGTTCAATTGATATATGAATGGATATCATTAGTCAGATGGAGAGCACTTTTGTGTTCTAACTTTCATTCGAGTTTTGTCTCTATCTGCTTTATAGTTGTAGAGTATTTCTTACTGAAATTCTCTCATGTAAGTTCTTGTTACTTGCAGCTTCTGGAACTTTGATGCGCTCTTCCAGCCACAACAACACCCTGCCCGTGATTCACATGACACATTTTTCCTCAAAGGTCTCTAAATGTCTTTGCTTTATTATGAATGCTTTTGTATCCAGCTTCCAGCTAATAATTGTCTGGCTTTTTCATCTTTAGTTCCTTCAACCACCAAGGAACTACCCGAAGATTATGTTGAGCGGGTGAAGCAGATTCACGAGTCTGGTGGTTATGAGTCCCGAGGGTATGACATTTGAACTTCCTTTAATGCTTTAAACCCCTGAAGGTTTGAGATAATTACGTTTTTGTCTGGTCTCCTTGTTTGGTAGATATGGATATGATTGGAAAAGAGAGGAAGCAGATAAAAATCTTCTGCGAACTCACACAACCGCTGTTTCCTCCAGAATGCTCTACTCACTAGCGCAGGTGTGCTCAGTTCTCTTGAATCATTGACTGTCAACATGTTGCTAGTGTCTTTCATGTAATTACATACAATTGCTGTTTTGTTTACTGAAGGCCAAAGAGGAATTTCTTTTTATTATCTTTTGGCGTCTGAAATTCCTTCTTTCTTTTCTTTACTCCTCCTTATGCCTTTTCTTTTTCCCTTCTATATTACAGTCTTTTCTTTTCAATTAATGCTGCCTTGTTTGATTTTCTTAGAGTGCATATTTGCTTTCATAACTCTTTGAATCTAAAGTTTGTCAACCAAAAAGTAACTCTGAATACCTGCTAACTAATCCTAGTTCTAAACATTTAAAATTTGAAACTTTGTTTGTGTACAGGCTTAATCGGCAAGCATATAACTCTTCAAGTTTCAGAAGAAAATTTTTCGTTTTTTCCCCAGTGGGTGTTTCACTTTTCATTAGTTATTATATTGACATAGTTTTCTGTCTATCTATGGTAGTAGTGGACTTGTAGGTCTTTAATGTCTGCTTCACCTTTGGTTTTGCATGTGCCTGCATAAGCTGGCACTCTCAATCACACGCAGCCCAATGTCATAATTATCTTTCATTCTTTTGAATTGCTCACAGAAACCATTTGAGCCCAAAAAGTACTACTCTATAGATCGTGTGTTCAGAAATGAAGCTGTTGATCGAACTCATCTTGCAGAGTTTCATCAGATAGAAGGTATTAATCAGTTTATTTATCTATGCCCGGGTTAGATGCTTGCAACATACACTATCCCATAACTCTGTTCATCGTTGCCTCAGCTTCAAATCTGAAAACTAATATTACTCTTAAAAGTTGAATCAATGTGAACAATCTGGATTCGGGTTCCTTGATTGTCAAAAACCTAGTTAGCAGCCACACATGGCCAATCAGTCGTATTTCAAGGGTTGTCTGGAGTTTTCTAGGTTAGTTGCATTATAGGCCATAGTCATAATGTGTATACTGAAGTGCTTTAAGTTGAATACTGATATTCCCATTTTGAGGGCCAGTTGTCCTTGATACCATAACTATGAAAGTAAAAGGAGTCACATTTAGTGCATCCTGTAGTCACATTTGAGTCAGGTTTAGTTGGTTTGTGTAAATCAATCACCTCAGCTAATTCCGGTTTCTGGTTTTAGGTTTGGTATGTGATGTTGGGCTTACTCTTGGCGACTTGCTAGGAGTACTCCATGACTTCTTCTCACGTCTGGGTAAGACACTGGCTTGCATATTGGCTGCTGTCTTGGTTTTGGTATTGTAAAGGGAAAATTGTTTATTTCTATTCTTCTACTTATAGGCATGACGAAGCTGCGGTTCAAGCCAGCTTATAATCCATATACTGAACCTAGCATGGAGATTTTCAGGTAATAGTTTCTGGTCAATAAGGTTGAAAAGCTGTCTCATGTTTGTAGCTTGAAATTTTGATGTATTTCTTTTTTGTCAATCAGTTATCATGAAGGCTTCAAGAAATGGGTAGAGGTTGGAAATTCAGGTATGTTCAGACCTGAAATGCTACGTCCTATGGGACTCCCAGAAGATGTTCGTGTTATTGCCTGGGGCCTCTCCCTCGAAAGGTAATAATAAACTATTTATCTTTACTGTTCCTCACAACCATTTCTATATTAAGTGATGATTTGCTGAAGATCAATTTAACCATGCCTTGGGAAATCCATATAATTACTGGTTTTAATCTTCTGTGATTTTAATTTGTACCAGACCAACCATGATTCTGTATGGGATTGATAACATTCGGGATCTTTTCGGACACAAGGTAAAACTTCACATCCATATCTGTGACACTGAGTCTTGTCTTGAATTTGTCATTCATGTCGATTGAATTTCTTGGTTCTCTTATTTTGTAGGTCGACCTTGGCCTCATGAAGAAAAACCCAGTCTGTCGCGCTCCACACCTGATAGAAAAGTATGAAGAGAACTTAGGAGAAGGATAAACCTCCTCTTATTGTACCCTCTATTTATAGTGTTAGACTTACAAGTGAACCTCTCTAGTAACCCCTAAAGTAGATGGTCACCTAGTTATTATACATTCATATCCTAGTTACTACACATTCATAATACAATTAACTAAGGAAAATGGCAGCCACCCATTATTACATTGATTTATAACACTCCCCCTTGATGTGTAGAACTTAAGAAGTAGTCCATCAAATCTTTGTAGGCAGTTGATGAGTCACTGTAGTAGGCACTCAGGGTACGATGTCCATAAGGGATCCATTCAGGGGTATGCTAACACTAAAACCTTGCCAAGGAAAACTCAATGGGAAAAAGCCAAGGCGAAAGGAAAAGTGAGCATGCATATGTCGGTACTTAGCATCTACATGATGCAACAAGTATTCAGAGGTATGACCACCCAACGCGGGTCCTCATTAAAAACCTTCCAGGCAACAAAACCCTGTGGAAAAAGTTAACCTTGCTAAGGGAAAAAGAGTACATTAAGGTCAAATGAGTATACTTTCGGATACTCCCTGAAGTCGACAAAGCTCCCCCTGAGGATACATATGACTCCAAGAGGCAACCTCAATATGGAAGATCTTTGAGTTGAGCATCCCAATACGGTACTAGATTCTTGAATGTTTTTGTAGGAAGCGCCTTGGTTAACAAATCAGCCAGATTATCACTAGACGAATTTGTTTGACTTCTCTTCGCCATTCTTCTCGAGCTCATGTGTATGGAAGAACTTTGGGGAAATGTCTTAGTTCTATCACCTTTGATATAACCCCCTTTAATTTGTGCAACACAAGCAGATTGTCTTAAACAATATTGTCGGACTATCTTTAATTGGGGTGAGCCCACATGTTACTCGGATATGATGGACCATGGTCTAGCCTATGCCGCGGCTTGCTTCATGTAATGCTAAAATTTAGAGTGTTTGAAGAGGTGGCAGCAATTGTTTGTTTCACAATCTCCATGAATAGCAGTTCAAGTGAAAATATATCCCTCTGTGATCGAGCTTTATGTGTCCGATAAGTAACCGGCTCTATAGCCATATTTCAGGCTTTGCCCTTTTGATGAATCATATCGCTTTCCACTATCTTCATGTTTATCCCACCAATGTCTCGATTGGTCAGACTATACCTTGCCAATAAGTTGCAGAGAAAGCAATGTCTGGTCTTGTGGAATTTGCAAGGTACATCAAAGCTCCAATTCACTTAAATAAGGTCTTCGGGACCAAGCAATTTCTCATTTTCTCCTCGAGGACGAATGGATCCTTCTTCACATCAAGTTCGACAACCATTGGGCTGCTTAAGGGATCGCTTTGTCCATATAAAATCGTTTGAGGACTTTCTCGGTATAGGTAGATTGATGGACAAAAGTTCCATTTGGTAAATGCTTAATTTCAAGCCGAGACAAAATTTTGTTTTTCCGAGATCTTTCATCTCAAACTCCCTCATAAGATAATGACTCTTTCCTAATTTCATCTGGAGTCCCAACCAGATTTAAATCATCAACATAAACTGCGATTATAGCAAATCCGTTATTTGATCTTTTAATGAAAACGCACGGACAAATGGGGTCATTAGTATATCCCTCCTTTAGGAGTATTACTACCGTTATCCCATGCGTCCGATTCTTTAATCCATATAAGGACACTGTAACTTAATTGATACAAGTTACGAGGTTTAGAATTAGTTGCTCGTGGGTTTCAATTCCCTCAACCCGATTATATGTCATTATCTAATGATCCATACAAATATCAGCATCATTAGGCGCATCTCAAGATTTTCTGTGACCGCCAAGCTAATTAGGAAACGAAATGTAATTCCATCATTACAGGGGAGTATGTTTCCTCTAGTCAATTCAGTTTCTTGAAAACCTTGTCGTAGCTTTATTCTGGCTATCTCATTTTTCTCATTTCGTTTCCACAATACCATTTTATCATGGTTTCACATTAGGCGTTTGGCTATTGGTCCAAACTTTTCGCTTTTAAGGAATTTAATTCTCTTTCCTTCTTTCCATTTTGGCCAATCGTTTCTCATCCATTGTTCACACTTTGGGTTCAGGATCCTGATAATCTTTTTCAATATCATGAGCGATCATAAAAGCGAGATATTATCAATAATGACTTTATTTCTATCCACTTTCTCCATACTTATGGGTCTCCTAGATGTATGACCTCTTCATGGCTATTTCCTCACTTTCAACGTCAGTATTTGTTGTTTCTTTTGTAGATTCCTCATGAGTGCTAGTATCTTGTGGCCTTCTTTTCGCGTGTCCTTTCACATAGCCTACGCTTATCGTGCTTTATCATTTATCCCTAATTGTCCTGCAGGAATATCCCCCCGCATTTGCAGCCGCATGTACTTTTCACTTTACTTGTATCAACAAATGCATCAGGCAATTTGTTTGCTATATTTTGCAAGTGAATGATCCTTTGAACTTCAAGTTCACATTGGTTATTGCGAGGATCAAGATGAGACAATGATGTGCATGCCAATCAATTTCACGCCGTTCAATAGATATCGCTTTTGTTCTCCCCCTAATGGTAGGAAATTTGTCTCATCAAAATGGCAATCTGCAAAGCGGGCAGTAAATACATCAACTGTTAAAGGTTCAGATATCTTATGATAGATGGAATCAAAACCACATAAATTCCAAGTCGTCGTTTGGCCATTTTCATTCTTTGTGGGGGTGGAATAGGGAATAACAGCGCAACCAAAAATACGAAGATGAGAATATTTGGTTCGTCCCAAAAACAAGCTGCAAGGCGATATTGGTGACAAGATGTGGGACGAAGACGAATTAAAGATGCAGCATGTAAGATAGCATGACCCCACGAGATATAGGCAATTTGGATCTTAAAAGTAAAGGGCGAGCAATCAATTGGAGGCGCTTATAAGTGATTCAGCTAGACCATTTTGAGTATGAGTGTTCAATGATGTTCGACATCAATGCCTATGGCATGCAGTAATCATTAAAAACACGAGATGTAAATTCACAGCATTGTCAAGACGAATAGATTTAATGGGATGGTCTGGAAAATGTGCCCTTAATCTAATGATTTGAGCAAGTAGTCTAGCAAATGAGAGTGCGAGTAGACAATAGGCAAACATGAGACCACGGATGATGCATCTATTAGACCATGAAATATCGAAAGGGTCACACGGAGGATGGATAGGTCCACAAATATCCCCTTGTATCCGTTGTAAGAATGTAGGGATTCATTGCAACTTTAGTGGGCGTCTTATGACCAATTTTCCTTGTGAGCAGGCGACGCACGGGTATCACATGGCAAAAGTATATCTCTGCCTTGTAATGGATGTCCATGTGATTTTTCAATAATATGCGCATCATTGATGTCCCCGAATACCACCGTCATGCCAAAGCATGAAAGGCTTTGGATCAATGAATTTCTTAGTCACCAAATTTGCTTCTATTGTTTGTATAGTTGTGTAATACAAACCAGTGGAGAAAGTGGGAAGTTTTTCTAAAACGTGCTTTTCGCATGAAACAATAGAAGTGATGCAGAGATACTCCATATTACCCATGTTCATTGTTTCAATGTGGTATCCATTCTTACGGATATCTTTGAAACTAAGTAGATTTCTTGTGGATCTACTGGAATAGAGAGCACTTTCAATGTGAATTTTAGTTCCATTGGGTAATAGGAGAGTGGCTTGTCCAGAGCCATCAATTAGAGTTGATGTCCCAGAAATGAAGTGGACATTAGCTTTTGCTAATTTATATTCGAGAAATATTTTTGGTCTCGAAGTATCGTATGCGTCGTACCACTGTCTCTAAGCATAGGTTTCCACCTTCTTTTTTAGGATTTTTCAAGCAATTGTTCTTCTCCATCCTTTTGAAACAAATAAAATCATTGGTAAATGGAAACAAAGAAAGACCAACACATAGTAATAAAGTTCTTTATTGAATGAAACCAAAATGACGAGTGCATGATCTCTTTAGAAACTAAAGACAAACTTAAAATTTCATGTCTTCAAATCTAAGACAAACTTTATTCATAAACAAAACATATAGATAAACTAAATAGTATCTTTGGTTCTTGATCAATGAAAACCATAATCGAGCCTTAATATATAAATCGAGATCAAGATCTTTGGTTCTTGATCTCTATTGTGACATGATATAATATTGATGATATACAAATTATATGTATAAGCATGAAAATCGACAATGCATAGATGAATTCAATAATAGATGAAACTCATACACTATCTTATCCGATATGTACAGATCCAATAGAATATGATAAACACATAATCATATATATGAACTAAAGGACATATCTTATAGCTTAGAATAGCATATTATACATATAGGGAAATGTATAAGCTGCTACGTGTAAAGCATATGAAAGAGATTGAAAGAAATAGGATAGGAATCATACCAGAGCAACTCGTGCTGATAACGTGATAGAAAAGTATGAAGAGAACTCAGGAGAAGGATAAACCTCCTCTTATTGTACCCTCTATTTATAGTGTTAGACTTACAAGTGAACCTCTCTAAGTAACCCCTGAAGGTAGATGGTCACCTAGTTATTATACATTCATATCCTAGTTACTACACATTCATAATACAATTAACTAAGGAAAATGGACAGCCACCCATTATTACATTGATTTATAACATAACCAAGATTTTGAACAAAGTTCACTATTCAAGATTATGAATCATATACCTTCTCAAAAAAAGACAAAAAAAAAAAAAAAGAAAACAATTAATCACATCCGCTTTTTTTTTTTTCTGCAACAACCCTCCCCCCCCAACCCTTTTATAATGTTCCTATGACATATCTACCCCAAATTTGTCACAACATTTCAGAAATAATAAACAGACCAAAAAAGTCCTCAACTTTTCCTAAACTTAATTAACATAATTCTCATTAATCAGTCTAAAAAAAAAAACAATATTGCCGCCGTCGTCCGCCGTGGAATCATTTAGTCCAGATATTTGTCCAACAATTGGTCAACCTCTTTGAATTCATCGGCGGTCGTGAAATCAATGATATCATTCAACATCGTCTCGACATCATCGTCCTCGTCCAACATTGTATCCGCAACAAGTGGAGTTTCATATTCCTTTCCAACATCGGCCCAAAATTCGGACATGAATCGCTCGAAGCAATCATCGTCGTACGATTCAAAACCGTCGGCGCCGTCTTTTTCCTCCAAAAACCCATCAAACGCTTCGAATACCTCGACCCGTTTCTTTTTCAGGAGGGGGCTCTTCTTCTTGCTCTCATTTCGGCGAATTCGCGAGATCGAATTTCTGGGTTTTCTGTCAATTTCTTGGATCTTGGATTTCTTCATTGTGAATCGGTGATGGTGGAACAAAGACGACGAATTTCAAGGAAAAACAGAGATGAAAAATCGATGTAGAAAGGAGCTGAAAGAATTCAGATCTGGAGTTTGACACTTTTTCTTTCCCTTCCAAATCTGCGAATTTGAGCGAGGAAGTACCAAGTGAAGAGTGACAGTTACTACTACTGTTGGCCCTTATATAGGAAACCAGGGCGGTGGGTAATGGGCATAACTGTCCTCTTGTTTGTTTTGAAATAAAGTATTATTAAAGTTTCTTTATAAAAAATATTATTAAAGTGACATTTAAATCATTTCGCTTAGAGCATATCCACCCACATAGGCGCAGGCGCAGGCAATCGGAAGCAATTGAGCGATTCTTGCCTTAAGGTGATGAATAGTGATTGCCCTTGCCCTCCGTCGAAAACACAGCTTCCACCTACGGAAAGCGAAGGCGAGGGCGAGGCACTAATAAATTCTTCAAATAAAATAACAACATCAAAATTGAATATTACTTCACAAAAAATTGAATATTACATACTAATAATTATCATAAAAAAAGATGTAGAATTATTATATGTTACATTTTATTTGTGCTTAAAATTTAATATTACATACTAAAAAAAATTTGATATTAAAAAATTGTGATTTTTTTTATAGAAAATAAAATGTTGATTTTTATAAAAAGAAAATGTTGATTTTTTTTATAAAAAAATAAAAAATTGTTTTTAAGTGTTCTGCAGTGGCGGCCGAACAAGAATTTATGCCAAACACACCGAACAAGAATTTATGCCAAACACACCGTTCGGCCTCCACTTCCGAACACGGCGTCTCCTCTAATCGCCCCCACTCGCGCGTGAAGTGCACGCACCCGAAATAAAAAAAAAAAAAAAGTGCGCGCTACGTCAGTTGGGGCCCACACCGCCTACAGGCGTAGGCGCGGGCGTCGCCCGCCTTCGCCCTCGCCCGTCGACCTCTCGCCTACCGCTCGCGTTCGGTTTTCTTCACCGGTGGAGGGTGAACAGAGCTGGCCTTCCCTCGCTCGCATTTTCGCCTTCCCGGTGGATTTGCTCTTAGTTGAGCAAATTTTTTTGAGAAATAAAGGGAAATTCAAAAACCAAACCGCGTTGTAAATCCAAAAATATTTTGTATCACTAATTCTTTTCGTCTTTAGACCAAATAAAATTGAATTACTATGTAGAATTACATACGACTTAGAAGTTAGAAACTCTTAACCTTAGACAATTGGGTAGTGTCAGCACCAAGCAGGGGACGCAAAACAAAAACAACTACGGTGAAATTCGAAAATGATGAACCAAGGTGCAGTTGTGGCTGCCATATAGTCAACTGCCATTAGCTTCATAATTATAAATGTTATCAATTATGCATAAAATAATTACGGGTTGTCATAAAAACTTTTCTAGGAGGGTAAAATAGTTATAATAAAAATTTTGACTAATCAAAACAATAAATATGGACTGACTAATCAACTCACCATGGAAAGTTTGATGAGATCGATAAAATATTCAAGGGCTTAAGTTGAAATGTAAGGGCTTACTCTAAAATATGCTTATATTGGTGGGCTATTGTCACATTTCCTATATTAAAATTGAGTTATCATTATCTGCCTTCAAGTTTGAAAAGGTGTTTTGCCTATTGCTCAATACCTCCAAATGACTATGAATTCAGGGAGCAGTTCATCCTTCTTTGGATTTGGATGGCAGAGGGCTTGCTTCAAGAACCAAAAAAGGAACTAAAACAATGGAAGATATTGGCGGTGAATATATTGGGGAACTACTATATATCTAGGTCGTTGACCCAAAAATCAAACAAAAGTAGTTCATGATATGTAGTGCATGACCTCATTGGCGATTTGGCACAGTGGGCAGTGTTGGAATTAATATATTGTTGTAAAAATTGTATTAGTGGTCAAAGCAACAACTTTAGACACAAGACAATATCTAAACTTCAAATTGGGTAAAACTCTAGTCTATTGCATTAATATCTTGTGCTTAATATCTAGATATTACTAAAAATAAGAAGCAACGTATTCTTACTTTTAGAAATATCTAGATAAGTGCACAAATGCGCAAATGTGTGCACAAGTTAGTTTATAGATATTACTAAAGGTTAGAATAATGTGTTCTTACCTTTAGGCCACGTTTGGTTGTCTAGAATGCTACAGTGGGAATAGGAAATATATTCCTTTCCCTAACTATTCCCATAATGGAATTGAGATGAGAATTTCATTCAAGCGTTTGGATGAACATTGGAATAGAATTTAGGAAATGCATATCCATTCCACATCTAGTGCTTTGGTTGATCATGGAATGATATAAATTTATAATATGTTCCAAAATACCCTTGATGATTTAAAATCGTATAACAACAAACATAAAACATATTTGACTTCAATCCAACTGAATTTGTTGCTATATTCGAATCCGAAAGGAAATAGCTTCACATGTAATTAGTTTAAGATATCCCGGAGCAAAAGACAAGACATTATCTCATGTTCTGCAACCAATATACACCATAGCAGTTGAAACTCAAGAACAAAAGGATCTTCTCCACATATATAACTGGAGAAAAAACAAAGAATGGAGAAAGAAATTTGTAGTCTTACGAAGTGGAGTTAACAAGGTGTCCCACTCTCTCCTTATAAGTTTGACACTGGTCAGCCAAATAAATAATAGCCTTCTGCCTAAGCCCCTGCAAATTGAAAGAAGCAGATTTGTATAAGAACAAAACCTAAAGAAGCAGCATATCATATAATCAACTAGAAAGTTGATTGTGTATATGCATAATCTCATGAAATTGTTCAACTACTTTCCGATCATCACTCATTGTGTAATTAAAAAATTTAGAGACAAGAAACTTCTTACTTGTAGCCAAAGGCGGAGGAACGTTAGGGCTAAGGTGTGCTCAAGCACTGCCCACTTTCCCAAAATTCCTTTACTAGTCTATAGTATGATAGTGTAAATTTATTGAAATAAAAAAATTAGCCCAGCCCCCTCAACATAGAAAATAAATAGCTCAATTTTAAAAGTTTCCACTAGTTAATTTTGTATGCATACAACACATCTTGGGAATACAAAAAGCACCATTTTGACTCTTAAGTTTTCACTTTGCCTTTGGCAGAAGAAGGAAAAGCAAACAAATTTAGCTCTTTGGTAGAGTAAAATTTTGTAATTAAACTCTTGGTTGTTACCGAACAAGCATTTCAAAACTTACCTTCACAATAACATGGAGGATGCGTATCTTGCAGATTCTCTTATTGTATACATTGAGAGAGAATTCTCTATCAATATCGATTCAGACTCAGTAATCAAAGATTTTGAGTAGAAAACCTGCAGGGTCTCATTTCACTAGGTATGTTGTTTAGTTTGATGTTTATTGATATTTTGCATGTGAATGAAATTATTTTTGTATATTGTGGTGTTAATTGATGTTCGCTTGAAAACAAAAACTATAGGACGACAAGAAAAAAAATTAGCCCAGTCCTATGTCATTTTCTAGCTCCGCCCTTGCTTGTAGCATCGACAACCATGTACTTAGCCTCAAGTGCATCCCAAATCTCCCTTGAAGTTTTCATCTCATGGTAGAGGTCGAACAAGGTATCGGACATGGCATTGCAAATGTGTCCCTTCCAAATGTAGTCGTCTTGGTCCCATTTCACACGTTTCCTTTGGGCAGCAAGTGACTCATCATCTTCTTCATTTTCTGCTGGCCTTGGAGTTGTAAGCACGTACACCACCTTGAGACTTGTGAGTAGGAAGTGCAACTTCTTTTGCCAACGTCAGAAATTCCCTCCATTGAACCTCTTGAGCTTCACAAAATTTGAAGTGAATTCTTTCATGGAACCCATAGCCATAGTGAAAATAAAGTCTGTAGATTGTTGGAAAATATCTTGTGGGATGGCTATGTAGGATGAAACAAACGCTTCAATGCATGTTGTATCAACGCTTTCTTACATACTTTATTTGCCCCCACAACTAGTGTGCAAAGGGGATATGCAAATAAGTCTTGTGAATACAATGAAGCCCGGCGAACCGTTTGTTAGTCAATGTTTTGCACAACCGAAGACTAACCCAAACACACAAACTTGATAAACAAGAATACTCAAGAAGACTAGAAACCAAAACTACAGATTCTAGTTTCTAGTAGATTTTCGTTCATAAGAGAAGCAATAGATTTTGTAATAAAGGAATTGTTGAAGATACAAATGGTGGAAGAAAATAAGAAATGAGAAGGCTTGTCTATCTGAAACTGAATGAATGAAATCTGCAGAATTTGTTTCTATTTATAATAGACAACATACCTTTTCCAAGAGACATGTACCCCTTGAAAAGGTACCACTTCACGTAGAGTTACAACTCTTAACCTTTGATCAAGAGACGTAATTCTTGGCAATCAATCCATTGCTTTGTAGATTATTATTTTTCATCATGATGCCACTGTTTGGTTTCTAAATCCAAAAGACACAACCTACCATGAAACCATAGGCAAACAGTGTGGCAGCCTTATTCCTTTCTTATTTCAAATGGTTTCTCGTTCCTCCACCGCTTCGAAATAAAACCTCTATATTTTTGAAAACATTCCAACAATACGGTGCTTATAAGGTTAGAGAATTTGTAACAATTTTCGATTCTTGCCACCACTTGGACAATTGCCTTGTCTGAAGATGCTTTATGTAAAAAGAATGTCTGGAATTGGAAGTGTTGGCCTTGAGTTTTATGGTGATAGAAGCTTGCCCTTTCCACTATTGGAGACCCTTGAGTTTGAGGATATGGAACATTGGAGCTTTCCCTCTCTTGAAAATGATGACAACACAAAAATGTCCCAAACTAGAGGGAGGGCTACCTGAAAACCTTTATTCATCAACAAAGCTTATGATTCATGAATGTGATGAAATGGTGGCACCAGTTGGGAACTATAAACATATTTGTGAATTTAATGTCCATAGTTGCAACGGGGTGGTGTATAAATGTGCGATCGAGTTTGAGTTATTGGAGTGTTTTTATCTTTCTAAACTTTTAAAGTTGAGGCTTCCAAGAGGGATTCCAGACAAGACTGAGGAAGGTTAAAGAGTTGTTGATGTCAAAAAATGGTTTTCAACGGTCAACTGTCAAGAGGGTGATGTGGAGCGGACATGGAAGCTGGAGTTCCACGTGTGAGACTACTCTCCGGTGAAGAGTTCAACAGGAGCTTCGAAGATAGGCTTCGGTGGAAGGCCTCGGCTCCAGGAGCAGGAGACTCGGAGATGGGCTCCTCGGTGTATCTGCAAGGGAAGAAGGAGATAAGTACCGAAGGCACCAGTGTGGTACAGGCCTAGAACCCTCCGATGCTTAAGTTAGCAGTAGTGACGGGTGTGGGTGAATCTAGACTATTGTATAGTGTATTATTCCAAGTTTAATAAAATGGATTTGAATGATTTTTTGCAAGGATGATCTTTACTAGATAATAAAAAAAGTGAATGGTTTGGATCATAACACGGATTATCGGAGATGTCGAAAAAAAGAAAAGTGAAACAAAAAAAGTGGAATAGAAGATCTTCTTCCGTTTTCTCGTGGCTTTGAGCCTTCGTGTAGGGCCCACCGCTTATTGTATTAAGTGGGTTAGTGGCTCTATGCGGAGACCGCCGCGAGGTGATTTCACTGGGTGTGTTTGATCCGTCGCGTGATGTCTTATGTGGGGGCCACGAACCTCGCAAAGTGTGCTCATGGAACTCGTGGGATTGTCCATATGGTGTTTGATTGCACATGCCACGTGGCGCTTGGTTGTACATGGCATGTGTCCTAGTGGGGCATGGTATAAACAACATCTTCATGGAAGAATGAGGATATATTACGAGTCTACGACTGCTACACCTGATAACTTTTCACAATTTGCTTCTTCAAAGTAAATATCCAAGTCATCAATCATGAGACGAGAAACACTTGCCTGGACTCAGCGTATATGACGTGGATCCACATACTTATCCCCATCCAATCACAATATGGCACGTGGACAACTCCAAACCATCTTCAACTTTCCCAAAAATCCTTTCCCGATCTTCATCGCCGTCGACATCTTAGTTGCGCAGACGAGTCCTCTACCGGCAGCGGCATCCCAAACGCCACACTCATCCCTCATGTCGCCTGCCTGCTCTTATCATTCGCCTTCCCTTCTCTTATCTTCTCCAAGCAGGCTGTGCGGCTTCAAGATCTAGAGCCACTGGTCTACGATTTGGGCAAGGGAATAAAGGGAAGGATGGAATGCTACAACTCCAGAGAAATCTGCAAAATTGGGATTGTGCTTTTCAAACTACAAAAATGGCGTTCTCTAGGACACAATGCTCCATTTACTTATCAAGTTGTCTGCAAGTAATTTCAGAGGGCTTATTTTCGTCATGTAGTTGGTTTTACAGTGATCATTCCAGTTGTAAATTTCACAAGTACGCAAAATAGCCCTGGTAGACTTTAAGGAGTTGGCCTTTCATCTTATGCCTTGCAAGACTAGCTGCTCTGATCAGAACGATAATGATGCAGCGAATTAAGTTTATCCCAACAATCGACCATGAGAACTGCAAAAAATACAGGAGGAATATTTGCTACAAGAGGGTTTCACTTAAGATCAAACCCTTAAATAAATAGCCAGCACCAAACATGCAGAGTTCCTATAACTTCCTGCACTGTACAGAAAAACTAGCTATTACCAATTAATTGCTAATCTTCGGCAGACTTCATAGCGGAAGTAGCACCAAAAAACATCCGCACAGCTAAAGTACAACCGTGTGAGGTGAGTACATACATTCTGAATTGAGGCTTTGGTTGTCAGCATCCTTACACCAACTAAAGTGGACGTCAACTCATGCATCTAGCAATTGAACAATTACAACTCCCCATTTGAATGGTTATCCGATGGCAATTCAACATTTTGACCATTTGCTAGTACCTCCATTTGTGCATCTTCTTCCATAGTGCTCCCTCCAGTCTGGGTTTTATCCTCTAATGCCTCATCCGAAATTACAGGTATATCAGCATCCATGGATTCAGCTGCTGGAGCTGAATATGGCATGTATTGACGAAACTTCACCTAACAAAGAGAAGATATGTTACAAAAATTAGATATTGATACTTAGTCAATCTGTAAGGCTAAGTTGGCTATTCTCATGCAAGAGAGGAAGTCCTTATCACCCAATAGGCCAGCTTTAACTTTCACACTGCTGATAACAAATTCAGAAATAGCATGTTGATGGAAGTCAAATCCAAATTTTTGATCGATAACAAGTACTATATCAAGTTCTTTTTGTCACTAGACGAGGAAGATTCGAACTTAGGACCTCTTCCAACATTATTTAAATATTGTGGACAAGAAATACCACATTAGAAAGAATACACATGAAAGTTAAGGGTAAGAAATGTTTAGATAATATAATCTATAGGGCGAGTAATTTAAGGTAAGAAGGGATAGGAAGCCATGATCTCACCAACCTACATTAGGATACCAATTCACTCCATCAGAGAAAACAGATTTTAATTGCATAGAATTATAGATTGGTAATTACGGATGCTAGTATGCTACACAGATGCAGCTCCAAAGGGCACTCCACTAATCAAGATATTTAAAATTTTGGCATGTTCTCATGCCTCACGATGTGCTCTTAACTCAAAATAGCATGCAACGGGGCAAAAGGATGTAAACGCAGAAAGGTATACCTCATAAAGTGACTGGTAAATACCAATCATATCATCAACAGTGCGGACAAGATGCATTGGATCAGTTTCTTCAACGGCGCGTTCTGTGTTTGATGTCATCTCATTCGTATTAAGAGCAAGTTGATCAGGTCTCTGAAGTAGAAGCTGAAATGTAGGCTGAAGTTCGTAGCATTGTTCAAACAAAGAACGACGGCAAAACACATACAGACCCAGGCGGGCACGAGACATGGCAACAATCAATCTTCTAACATCACGAAGGTGACCAACAAAGCGAGTGCGCACCAGAGAGAGCAGTATATAATCATTTTGCTGACCTTGGAATTTGTCCACTGTTGTAACCTGAGAACAATACAAAACAAACACATTATCTTAGGAATGAGATCTCAAAGTCGATAGGCACAGTAATTACTAGTGCAATCACAAAGTGTAAAGAGCGGAAATGTTAGCAGAACTACTGGGTAAGGATGAAGAAAATATATCTCTGACATAACATGTCAGATAAACCAGCAAAGAGAACTAAACCAACCTAGGGAGCATACAGTGGGCTGACAGACGTTTAATTTCACAAATAGACATTTGGATTCTTGTATGTTTAACATCTTCCTGATAATTCTTTCATGTATCCGATATTTAATTTAATGCAGAGACATTCACGAGAAGATTGTTAAAGTCAAAGTGATAATCTTATAACTTACCTTGCTGGGCAGGCCTATGAAGTCATAAGGAGCACAACGCCTGTTGATAACATCACGGATCAAAAGCTTCTGTCCATTGTAGGTGGTCAAGATGGAGATCTTATTTGCAGGGTACCCAAGTAGACGCATATAGATATAGACACTGACAACATATTCAGCTTCCCCCTCATTTTGGTAGAACCAAGGTGAAGGAGCAGATTCACCCCTGTCCCGGTAATCTGGTACATCCACCAATTGATAATCATAAGAGAAGCCAGCATTTGCCTTACGGTAAACAGGATCCTCCTTTACATACGGAAGGTCACCAAGATCTCTGTATCTCCAGTTGTACAGTTTGGCTATACTTGGCCTGGCTCTACCCTGGGCATTAAGTTCAATATAAGGAATGCCCAGCCGAACAAACCTTGTAAAGAGACTCTGGTCCATATGGCTGTACTTTTGGAATGCCATATTCTTAACAACAGGAGGCAACTGGTGATGATCACCAATCAGGATGCAGCGTTTAAGCCGTGCAAGACCATCTTCCTGTCTCTGGAGCAACATTGGAATGAAAGTTTCAATTTCCAAAATTTGAGCACTTTCTTCCATGAGCAAGTTGTCATACTTGAAACCTAGCTGTAGAAAATCCTTTCTCTTTAGAGCTGCATGAGTGCACGTCATCGCAACTATCTTTGCCTGCTTGGTCATCAGGTAATTTGCTCGATCAGCAGTGGACTTTAGTAATTCAAATGCCCTACACTCTTCAAGCTCTTGAAACATGGTTTGCAAATGACGGAAGCAACCCTTAGCTGCTCGCATATCTTTCTCAAAGGACTGGCCAGTAAACACTGGTTTCAGTGTGTTGGAGAAGAAGTCCTTGAAGGGAAAGCGATCCTGAACAAATGACGGTTTATTTTTATTATCCACACAAGCAGCAAGGAATTGTTCCCAGCGCGAGTATACATGAAGCAACCAAAAGTACCCAGCAGTTTCACAAGTATAACCAACATCCTCAGGCAACTGGAGAGATCTTGCCAATCTCTCCACTTCACTTAGCAACTCTAACCGCCTCACAAGCATGGCATTGACACGGCCTTGCCGGCTGAAGTCAAGATCAGTTGCCAGCTCTTGTTCACCTTGCCCAAGTCGAAGAAGATAGCGTGCAGGAACATCCCTCTGAAAAAACAGACAGGGAAATATAAAAAATTTATGCCGACATAGATACAGGATATAAACCCTAGATGATTCCTATTAAAAATTTATCTCAACCTGCATTATCTTCTCAAAAAGGTCATTCAGAGCCTGGTTGGAATGAGTGATTATCAATGTTCTCTGTGATGGGCAATTATGATAAAGAACATTCAGAATTTGGACAGCTGTATCAGTCTTTCCCGTACCAGGTGGACCCACAACCATTGTTAATCCTGGCTGAATACCTGAGATGATTGCTCCAACCTACACAAGGAAGATTAAAAATTTGTGAAACACAAATTCAATAACAGAAACATTGTTTCCCAAATGGAAATTTTGCTTTAACTAAACATCATAACTTCACTAGTAACTAAAAGATATTTAAAATATACAAAAGTACAAAGAACAAACTCTCATTTTGCATTATAATCCTGCACAGACACTGTATTACCATTACTTTCAGAAATAACTAAAACTAGTAGAAACCAGGTATAAAAGGTAAGAAACAAGAATCTCCCAATATCTTAAAGGTGATTGATAATGTAGTTTGCAAGTTATTGGCTTTTTGTTTAACAAGGCAAAGCGGTCGAGACAACATGGGTAAATCAACAAAATAAAATGGAAATCGTACATAACCATGGACTTTAGCATTGACATAAGCTACGAAATTACAACCCACAAACAGGTAAAAGAGGAAAAATACCTGAGTGGGTGTAAATTTAACTGAGTTCTGCCTTGGCTGATCTTGGGGATATGGACCTGGGTCAGGGGGGGTGTATGCCTCAACAACAATTTTCTCTTTCTCACTATCACAATCCTCCATAGGGACATCACTTATAGAATCAACAGTAGATTTCTTATTCCCTGGAAGAGCATTGGCGCTGCTTTTAATCTTCTTGGGAAGCCTTATTCGAAATGGAGGCCTTGGATTCAAGTTTTCCGTACCATCTGAACTAATAAAACAAACCTACACAGTAAACATGCAAACAAGAAGTGTTAAGTCACTTTCTGGCAAAAGACAGAGACCAAATGCCACAAAACATCAGCAAAGGGAGTAATTTAGCGAACCTGATAATCTGGAAAACACTCCTTCAAATGGTCTGCATCAAGGAAAGTATCCTTGAAATCTACAGCTTCCAAAAGATCTGGCATCTTAGTCCACTGTGCAGCAGATGGATCACCATAACCCAGAAAGATGTTGTGCAACCAGTCAGGAACAATACAATATTCATTCATAAGATCTCTAATGGACTCTAAAATTGCTTTGAAATTATTTTCTTTGGGCTTTCTCCTCATCAATATATTGAATGTCCCATAAACATCTTCTGATCCTTTAGCAGCAATGTTATTGACATCCATGTGGTACTGTGCTGTATCTAAAGCAACAGTAACAGTTCTCAGTTCTCCTTTTGGAGGCTTCCACTCATCCCGCTTAATTCTTCCAGTAAAATCATTCATTAAAGTGCCCTCTTCATCACGAACCTCAATGATTTCACAACCCCGTACATATTGAAGACCAAGCCTCTGAGGCACACTAGCTTTTCCATCCTCTTCTGCACTTAGGGGCTCAAAGGAAGGGCGGATTGAAAGTAAAAATAGAACATCATGCTCCTTAAGGGCATTCCATTCTGATCTTATCTGTGCTTTATAACTGGAAATGCTAAAAGTAACTTCTGCTGTAACAGCAGCCGGCTTGACTTCTCCAATATTTGGCTGTTTTACCTCACTGATCTTGAACTCTTTGATCGGCACACCCATCCTTGACCAACCAAGAAAAGCAGATTCTCCCTCGTTATTAATGTAAGCAAGAAGATGCGGCACAGCTTCCTGAATATCCTCACGAATTTCATATGTCGATTCAAGGCGGAAGAGGTTGAAATTTCTGAGGAGATAATCATGCAATGTTAAGAACTGTAGATTAAGTTTTGGGAGGGCTAGACAACCTTCGCCAGAGTAATTAATGCTTGGCACAAGACTTTCGTCCCACATGATCAGCTCATTTGGGTAAAGAGGAAGCGCATTGATTTTTTCCTTCTGAGACGGTTGCTTCTCAAAAAAGGAAACCATGACTTCGATAAGGAAATCTACCCTTTGTGACCAAGGATCATCCTTTGACACCAGTTTTAGCTGCATATGGGAAAAATCAGCAAGACAAGAATTTCGAGGAAAACTCAACTGGAAAGCTGGCATAGCTAAGAAGCAAGTAATAAAGAATCAAAGATAACCCGAAGACAAATAAAAAAAAAATGGCAACAGGTTGCTGAAGCAGACAAACCAGGGCAAACAAGTATGAACCTAATACTCAACCAAATCCATCACATACTTTGTGTCTCGCTTCCACGAAATAAAAGTTCAAAACCAGAACCTTATCATATAAAAAAGAAAGCAACTACGATTACAGTTAAAAAGCTAGACCAATGATGCCAAGACAGGTCGCCACGCTTTTATTCTGTAAAGTAGCGATCGTTCCTTTCTCTTTAACTGAACTATTTTCGAACCTTATAACCAAATTCCCTCCTTCATTTAACAGTATGAATAGAGTGGTGTTAGACACACGCAAAAGTTGTACACAATTTGGATACACAATGATGTGGCACTATATTTAATTAAGGAGAGTACCCCACCCTTCTCACTTTCCCCATACTATGCCACATCATTGTGTATCCAAGTTGTCTACAACTTTGTGTGTGTAGCATTTTCCTTATAACAATAGCGACAAAACAACGAAAGCATAACATATAGAGCAGAGTGCCATAGGACTAGGCCTAAAAACTTAGTTGTAACCTAGAGTTAATGGTTCAAAGTCAAAATATGGACCAACCCCACTGAAACATTTATATTAAGTTTTGTAAGTTAAAGTAGAATAATTCATGCTGCCCTAGCTACTCCTCTCAACAAACCTAATTCATCAATACTATACCTGTCTCTCCTTTGTCACCATCCAGCATATTTCTTTCACCCTCACTTTCCCTATAACCCTTAGTCTAGGCCTAAAAACTTAGTTGTAACCTAGAGTTAATGGTTCAAAGTCAAAATATGGACCAACCCCACTGAAACATTTATATTAAGTTCTGTAAGTTAAAGTAGAATAATTCATGCTGCCCTAGCTACTCCTCTCAACAAACCTAATTCATCAATACTATACCTGTCTCTCCTTTGTCACCATCCAGCATATTTCTTTCACCCTCACTTTCCCTATAACCCTTAGTCTAGGCCTAAAAACTTAGTTGTAACCTAGAGTTAATGGTTCAAAGTCAAAATATGGACCAACCCCACTGAAACATTTATATTAAGTTCTGTAAGTTAAAGTAGAATAATTCATGCTGCCCTAGCTACTCCTCTCAACAAACGTAATTCATCAATCCTATACCTGTCTCTCCTTTGTCACCATCCAGCATCTTTCTTTCACCCTCACTTTCCCTATAACCCTTAGTCTTTCTCCTTTTAAGTTTTTCTTGATAAAGGTACTTTGATTTTCTTCAATGCATGTCTTCTCATTCATGAACAAATAATTTCTAATCTGCTAGACTGCTACCCAGGATCTTCATCAGCATAGTTTAAGTTTTATTAATTTGCAAATCATTCGCATGTGACCAATAGGGCCAGACTAGGGCTTGCTTTTGGCCATCATTACCAGGTCACAGCTTAACATGGGCCTAGGGTGAAGTTTAGGTTTTTGTCAACTAAATATACTTAAGAAAACTGACTTAGATTCAGAAAGAATAAATCCGGACCCCTACTCATTACCAGAGTACCATCTCTGAGAAACAAAATAGTGGTTCTAAACTAGAGCACCTTAACTAACATGTATACCGGACTTTCAGACATACCTTAGAACAAACCAAATCTTTCAATTCTTCGGGAGAAAGTACAGACAACTTCTTTGAAAGATCATTGCGCTTGTCAATTGAACCAATATTAGCCAATGCAAGCTCTTGCAACTACAAGAAGAAATGGGAGAAGATTTTTCAGAAAACTAGCACCAAATTATGGAGGAAAACACATAACCAGAAAACAGCAACTCCTTTGAAGGCAGAATCATATTATATGACTGCTTATACACATACCTTAGGAACCTTTTTAAACGCAAGTAGCTGGAAATATTGGACACGATCATAATGAGATTGAAGAACCTCATCATCTGTTAGTTGCGTCCCAACATGATCATTAATCTCAAATCCTTCATAGAACTGTAACAAGTCGACCAATTGTGCAAAAAGTTTCCCCTTCTCATGTCTATACAGTGCACTCAAGCGGCATTTGGCAACAACAGCAACATCAGCAACAAGAGGCCTCAAGAACCTTTAATGACAAGAAGATAATATCAATGTACATAATGGAAAAGGAAAATTAAATGGCATTGAAAGCTTTAGCTCTCATAACAAAAGCACATAAATCCCAATAGATTAAAACACGCCCATTTAGATTGAAAGTATCAAATAGAAAGGGAAAACAAAATGATCATAGCTGAGAAATATACCTCCTTGTTGATAGTTGGCTCAAGAGGTCGATCAGAAATTCAATAAACCTCTCACAGTACAAAACAGAAGCATCATCAACAAGTTGATTATATTCACTGATACTAGGATCTACGGGTAAGACCTTGGAATCAAGTATCTGGAACAGGAATAAAAACAAAAATAAACTTTCATTAGTTCCTTTGTATTTGCAATCATAGACGAGAAGCAATTTAAGTATGAAATGTAACCTCAAGGAACTCTTCGATGAGATTTCTCAAGAACTGAACTTCAAGTTTAGTTGTTGGGTCAAAGGGCTCTCCATGTTTTGCAGCCTCCTTTGCCTCCCTCTTGATCATCCTTTTCCATTTCCTGATCAAATCTGGATTGAAACAAAGCTCCATCTGCAAGTGGAAAAGCATATCAAGCACCATAGAATCTAGGTCTCATACATTCTGATGACAACTCAAACATATTGTTCTTAAAAAGAAAACACTTTATATGTCACCTGAAAACGACCATACGACAAACTGTGCCAGGATTGCAAATTTGCAAACCTAAGTACGGTATCCCTGACGATCTCATCTTCCAAACTCTGTCACGAAAGACCAACATGCATATAATGTTAAGTACTTTGCCCAATATTCAGAATATCAAAGGAGATAAGTGATCCAAACATGACTATGAGCCATTAATCTCAGTACATGATATGATGGATACTTTTAGCAGTGAATGATGTGCAAATAGGCAAGACAGGACAATAATGCAGCCAAAAGCACAATCAAGAGAATAACTCAACTATGCTCAGGTAAAACTATATGACGGATATGACAGAAGAAACAAGAAAAGGTAAAGCCAAAAAAAACCCGTTAAAATAAAAAATCAGCTGTGCTCATGTAAAATTTTATGATGAAAGATAAAACACAAGCAAACAAGAAAAAGTTACATAAGCTAGCATTGAAGCAAAAACCATAACTAAATTTTACTGGAAATCCATGCAGTCCACTCGCCGTGTTCTCTATTACATGGGTTGAGTGTCAGTTACTGCCCTATAATGAATTAAATTTTTATGTAGGCTAAACAGATGTTCAAATAGTTTAAAGACAATCCAATAAGAACTAAAATTCATCCACATGGAGAATTCACCCACTTTAACAAAAGTTAAAAGTCAAACAGATAAAATTATCTGGAGGTAAAAGTCTGGTTTACGTAACAAATTGCATACAGATGGTTCTTTCTAAAATGACTGTCATGAGAGTTCAATGGTGAAGCACATCGTCAACGACAATCATTTTGTAACACCACCAGAAACAACTAATGTACTATTTACAGGAGCAGCCACCTGATAAGTATCTCTAGCTCTGGATATATGGAATAAAAGTAAAAAACCAAACACTTGCAACCATACCTGAAAGACATTAATCATGAAAACTAGATAATTTGTCTTCTCTTCTATAGTCAACTCCCTTCCCTGCAAACAAAACATCATAAATATAAGTCTGAAACCTTAAAAATCTGGAGTCCTACAAAATCAAAAGTACGATACCAATGCAATACCGGTCAAGTGAGGATTATCATGAGACTTTTCAATGCAAAACGAGGATCGATACAAAAACCTTCATATCATTTTTCATGCATGAAGAGAATATGTATATTCAAATAAAATGGGCACAAACCGATTTAAGCTGAAGAACCCTCTCAAGAAATCCCTTGAACACATCTTTCCGGTCATGAAAGCATACCCAAGCTGCCACATTCTCTCGAAACTGGGAATCCAAAAACAAAATACACAAGTTCAATCATAACTGCTCATTGCGTTTTAATTCCAGAAACTACCTCCTAAGCTGCTTGGAAACTTCAAACTCAATGCCTAAACCCTAAACTCTCTAGGCATAGCCACAATCAGTTCATAACTGTCACAATACCAATAATCTCAAAATTAAGGACTAACTAACTTCAACAAAGACCAAAACTAGCAATAATTCCAAAACCATGCCCTAGTTTCAACAAAACACCATAAACTACAAATCCACAAACCCATTACCTTCTCGTTAACCATGAGAATTATGGACATGATATGCTCAAAAGTCGCGGTTTCGGCGTCGAAATTGGGCCAGAGGTAGTTCTCTAAGTATTGGCTTACTTCGAGAATCATCACCCTCTGCAAGGGCACCGTTTTCCTCTGGCCCTCCTTCACCGTCAACTCCGACCGGTAGATTTCAATCACCAGCTCCGGGTCGAAGGGTTTCTGAGATGAGGCGTCGGCGGTTTTCGACCAGTTCTCGGCGGCGACAACCGTCAGCCGGTCGCGCTGAATCTCGGAGAGGGTTATCGAGCTGGGGAGCGCCGAGCCGGGCTTGGCCTCGACCGGCTTGTCGCCGAGCTGCTCGGTCGGGTACTCGGCCACCCGGTGGCGCTTGAAGTCGAAAGCGCCGGTTCCGTAGACCTTGGTCATTGGGGAATGGCTCAGTAGCACCCAGATTGGGGTTTTGCCTGGGTTTTCAGGGCTTCTAGTAGTGTCTCTGCGTATATAATAGGATGGAGCAACTGCGAAATTCGGGCAATTTTGAGAAAAAAAGAACAGAAAATGGAGAGCTAATTGGACTTATATACCCTCAGGTTCCCGACGAGTTTCAATTTCGTACCCATTCTTTAAACACTTAATAGGGGTGGGCACGGGACGCGATGGAACGGGATGACCTTCATCCCTGTCCCTGTCCCGATTATTTGAAACGGGACGGGACGAGACAGGATAAACGTTTTAAAGAATTAATCTCGTCCCGTCCCGTCCTGAATTTAATCGGGACGGGACGGGATTATCCTATAAAAATTTTATCAACTTCAAACTAAACAAGCTAACCCAAATATGATAAATCAAAATCTATCTAAATATGCTAAGAGCACTTCACCAAAAGAAACCAAAAACAGATTATTACACATAAAAAACTGGGCGTCGACCGTTTTTGTAAAATTCACCAAAATTCAACCCTCATTAGATGGAGTCGAAAATTTGCAGATCATAAGTAAACATGTGAAACTGACTCCTTCCAAAATCTCAAGTAAAACGGAGTTCAAATGATATGTTCACCCAAAGAAACCAAAAATAGATTATTACACAAATAAAAAACTGGGCGTCGACCGTTTTTGTAAAATTCATCAAAATTCAACCCCTCATGAGATGGAGTCGAAAATTTGCAGATCATAAGTAAACATGTGAAACTGACTCCTTCCAAAATCTCAAGTAAAACGGAGTTCAAATGGTATGTACAATCTTACATGTGATGAGGTACATATTTTTTTAGTATACACTTGTTTTTGAGCCAATAAAATGGTGACACTTAAGGGTTTTTTATTATTTATTTAATACCATGCATATTATACGGGACGGGACGGGATTTCGGGATAGAAATTTCTCATCCCGTCCCGTCCCGAAAAAAATTAAATCGGGACGGGACGGGACGGGATAAGCTAATTTTGAAATTAATTCCGAACGGGACGGGATTCGAGACGGGAATTCGGGATACAGGATTTTTGGGATATTTTGCCCACCCCTACTTAATACCCCCTTTTGCGCTCCCAAATTATTTTGAGGGACATTTTAATTCTTGTAACTCTGTTTATATTATATCTGCACTCTGCAACTTAATTTTTGGGAATTTTTTCTCTATTTTCAGTTAACTTAACTGTTTCTGCAACTCTATGTGTATCATATCTGGCCTCTGCAACTTATTTTTTTGGAAATTTTTCCCCCTTTTTCGTTAACTTAACTGTTTCTGTTAGCTTTGCTGACGTGGCATGTCCACATTAGCAAAAAAATAATTTTTTAATTTTTAACAATGAAAATTTTTTTTGCACCAGTACAATTTCCACATGAATTGCACCGTTGTACAAATTTGGAATATAAGTAAATTGTTTGTATGTGGGAAATTATTTTTAAAAAAAACCAAAAAATTGTTTTTAACAAAATTAATACGTCGACATGTCATGTCAGCAAAGTTAATATACAGAGATAAGTTAACGGAAAATGAGGCAAAAATTCCCAAAAAATGAGTTGCAGTGGGCAGATGGAATACGAAAAAAGAGTTGCAAGGGGCAAAATATCCCTCAAAGTGAGTTGCAAGGGGCAAAAGGGATATTAAGTGTTCTTTATACCCTTTGCAATACCACCAAACTTGCCCGAATTTCGCAGTATCGATTAGAGATGGCAATGGGTCAGGTCAGGGCCGGTGGTACCATCTCCATACCCAGTTTTATTTGTAATGTTCACATCCATACATATATCCATATCCATTAATTATTTAGCAGGTATCCCCATATTCGTCTTTATAGAGGTTACTACCTCCAGACGCGCCTCCAAAAAAAATAGACAATATTAACAATAAAATTCCATAAGCTATCATAATCTATTAAATATTTTTATTCATTTTCATTATTATATATATTAATTAATTAAATATATATTAATAATATATACATAATCTTGTCAAGTTTGGATCGAAAATAGTGATATCATACCCACCCCATACTCGTCACGAGGATTTTAAAAATCTTCACACACGTCTCCATTCCCATTTAGCTCCTCCATACCCGCTTCATTAGTGGCGAATACCTGCGGCTACCCATCTCCGTGGAGATTTTGCCATCCCCACACCAGAAACATTCTTCAATTATGAAAATCGCAAATTCATTTTTTTTTCTCATTTTCATTCTCTTGGTACCAAGAAATAGGCACCATCGATGAGGACTTATTTGGGTGAGTTTTGATGTGGGTTCTTAGGCTTAGTTTGGTAAGGCTGAAATTGTAATTAAAGCTGCTTCTGCTGAAATTATAATTAAAGTTGCTGAAAAAATAAGTTGTAAAGCGTTTGGTAAAATAATTTGCTGCGAGAATAAGCAGCCGAAAAAATAAGTTTAAAGCGTTTGGTAAAATAGTTTTGAAAAACTGTTGTGAATAAAAAAACCGAAATTAAGTGTTTGTTAAATTTTTATATAAAATTATTGTGATGGTATGTGTAAATAATATTAAGATATATAGTAAAATTATATAAAATTATATATGTATTTCTTTTAATTGAATCCAATTAAAAAAAAAGATTAGGTAAACAATATTAAGAACCCAGAACCCAACGCCGTCGTCAAAACTTTGGCGCAAAAAAAAAGCTGTCCTCAAAACCGTCGCCAATCTCCCACGCCGGCAAACAGATCGGAACGCCACCGTCACCGACGTTACCAGCGTGACGTCGCCGACCAGCCGGTACCAGTGGCGTTCCAAGATTTGCAGCGGCGAGACAGCAACAGCACGATGAAACCGGAAGTTTTCCGGCGAATTTCCGGTCACATCCGGCCACCATTCGACGCGCCACCACCTGATCATGATCTCCTCGACGTCACGAGCATCCTCCCACCGACGGCGTTCCCAAATTTCCTCAGTCGAATTCAACCCTACAACGATGGTGTCCTGCTTTGAAAATAAGCAGAAGTCGATAAGCAGCATTTTAGCCGCTTCTGCTTTCCTTCACAAATTCAGCTTCAAAAATAAGCTGGATTATCAAATAAGCAGCTTTTGATAGTTTACCAAACACAAAAATTATTTTTGAAGTGCTTTTTATTTAATTTAAGTGCTACCAAACTAGCACTTAGTTTGGGGAGTAAAAGCTTAGGATTCAATGGGTTTGGGTTTAGAATTTATGGGTTTCGCCTTTTGGGATTGAATGAGTTTCTTGATCATATTTGTTTGGTTGTAGCGTTTGGTAACGTTTTCATAAGCTATAGTAAATATCATTAGCATTCAACATAAGACTACTATAGGTAAAAGATGGCAGATTGCAACAGAGGAGAAGATTATTTCTCTGCCCAAGATCATCAGGCTAATTAATCATCCTTGTTAATTGTTGATTCTTCTTTCTTCTAATTCCTCTCTCGTAGTTGGGATTTGTTTGCGTTCGATTCTTGATGTGATGGCTTAATGATTTATCGATCAAAATTTCATTTTCTGATACAAACTAAAGGAGTACAACATTTTTAGAAGACTTTTTCCATGGCGTTGGTTCATACATGACATTTGCACCATGTACACTTGGCAGTTGTGCAATATTTTGTTTTAATTATATTTCAGTTGATGCAGATTTTTCATTAATTAAGTATTGATTGTATATAACATATATGATTGACGACTAACAGTTTTTTCAAAGTCTAAAATCAATTAATACAAAGGTATACAAACAAGTTATATAATTTGTAATTTGTAGTTTCCACACATTTCATAAAATTTAATCTTGTCCCTCAATCTTGAGGCGAGTTATCCCTCTTATTGAGGAGAGATTTTCCCTCAATTGCGGCGAATTTGTTCCTCTTCGCTGCCATGCTCTCCGCCACCAGGCAAGAGCTTCTTAACCGGTTAAAGCACCTGGTTTTCTGTAACCGCTGGCTGGCATGGAGAGCGTGATGAAAGAGGCGTTCGGCGACAACGGCGGAGCACTGACGCTAAAAGACACGATGAAGCCGGTTTTGATTACGACCTCTCCAGTGCGGCATCGTTTCTCTTCTCATGTGCGGACGACGGTTGATGCGTTGAAGACGGTTGAATTTGCAAATTTTGGGCTCGTTTGGCAAATGTTTTTTCAATGTCAAAAGCACTTTTGAAAATTTTAGAAATACATATTAGGTGTTTCTCGTTTGAGCAAAAATACTTTAAAATAGATTAAAATGGTTTTGTGTGCATAATTGGGTTTGATGAATTGAAAAGCGCTTTTGGTAAAAGCACATATAATGTGCTTTCTAAAAAATCAAAAGCGCTTTTGACACTAAAAAAGCACATGTCAAACAGGCACTTTGAGTCTTGGCGGATTTCGCTTTTGCGGTTGTGGTTGGCAGTTTTCCTTTGTGGAGTCTTATCATAACTGCATCAAGAGATAAGCACAATTTTAAATTTTGCTAAATTTTGCTATGTTTTGCTTTGTTTGAAATTTTATTATCCTTTCTGTTTTTTGCTGTCTTTTCGGGGTGGACTTTCATAATTGTACCAAGAGGCGGTTGCTTATAAATTCAAATTTTGGCAAAAAGATAAGTACACTTTCCCTCTATCATAACTAATCTTTCTTATTTGAAGGATTATATTGAGTGACACAAATTTGTTTTTGCAGTGGAACTATTGGGTTGTTCCTTTGAAGAAAGTTTGAAGTATGACGTCTTACCTTATCTTAATTCTATCACATTTAATATGTGATATCAGGCAGTGCATCTTCTTATGATGAATGCGCTTAGTTCCTGATGTTTGGAACTGAGGTTGACGTCCAGCGTTGCTCTGGAAAATATGTTTCTTTGCTCAATAGAGTTATCTATAAAAAAAAAAAAAAAAAAAGACTACTATAGGTAACTATTTAGGCATTCATAACATCAATTTTTGGAAGGATCCAGCTAATACTAATGATTTGATTTTGAGAATCAAAACATAAACTTGCAAGTTGGAAAGCCAATTCTCTCTCTAGAGCTGGTAAACTTACTTTGATCAAATCGAATTTGTCTGGCATGCCAAACCATGTAATGGCTTGTTTTAAGTGTCCTTCTAAGCTTACTAAATGATACGACCCGTTCCGAAAAAATCCTCCAAAGACAGTGAAATGACCAAAATGCCCCTTTGGGTCAAACGATTGACTTTTGAACATTGAGGAAGTTCATATTTGATATTGTACTCTATGCGGAGAGCTCGACGATACGAATGCGTCCGCGAAGACGGAATCGAATTCCGAGATGTAACGAATAAGCTACGGACGAAAGATGAGGAAGGGGTTGAAGACTTGACATGTGGCGAGCCTTCATTGGCTACTGCCACAGTGTCAAACAGGGATTGGGCCATCTGGTTGGGTATTTAAACCGGCTTACCAAACTGGGCTTCCAAAAAAGGAAACCTGATAGCCAAAAACCGCCCACAGAAATCGCCACCACCGACCACCGTCCGGCCACAGATCGGAGAAAAGAAGCCCAAATTCTTCTTCCCCTCGCCGAGACGAAGCCGGAGCACCCCACATCGTCGACGGAAACCCACGGAATGGCCGGCAAAGAGACGCACGGAATCCGCAGGCTTTCCGGCGAGATTCCAGCCAACACAGTTGGAGGTGAGTCTCGAAAGTATGATTTTTGGATTCCTCTCGTTCCGTAGATGGATTTTGATATAAGGATCGTTTGATTTGGTTGAGAATTGAGGAAGTTAGAGGGTTTTGAAATCGGATGAATAGTCACCGGAAAATTCCCAGTTTCCAGCGACTGTAGCGTCGGCCGGCACGACGGAGAGGATGAACTTGCCGGAATCTGGAATTCTCCAGATTCCGATGAGGTTTCCGGCGCTGGCACGGCGGTGGTGCGGCGGCAATGACGTCACCGACGGGTACTGACGTCAGCTGCCACGTAGGTGCCGCGTCAGCTACACGTGGCTGCCACATGGGCACCACGCCAGCGCTTATCAGCGCCCGGTGTGCTGACGTGGCAGCCATTGACCAGTGTTGACTGACCACTTTTCCGAGTGGAAACGACGTTCCGGATCCAATGGCAAACTCCGTTTTGCCGTCCTGAGATACGGTTATACCCCAATTGAGTAAAACGTGGGGAATTAGGGTTTTACGGGCTTTCATTCAGTTCGTTTATTAATTGTTATTCCTTGGTATTGTTAGGTGATCATTTCCCGAGGAATCAGTGTAACTGACTCGAGCCTACGGATGACGACGACGATCACCCTGCATATCTGTGAGTGGACGGGTTTTGGTTTGAAGTGTGGTTTGAGTGTGCTATACTTTCCGTATATTTATATTCTTAGATACTTATGCTTATTAAATGGTTTTGCTGGTTGTTATTGCTATTGTTGTTTAATTGTTGTTTGGTTATTGTTGGGTATGTTTGGATCGGGAGGTATGGCCCTCGTCCAATAGATAACGTGTCACGCCCCAACGCGAGATTTACTTAATTCTCGGGTTAGGATGTGAATCACATTTTGATTAAAGACAAACTAACTTATAACCAAAATGTGAAGATAAAAGAGAGAAACTTTATTTATTTACTTGTTTCCTTGGTACAGTGGTCCTCACAAGGATTTAGTCTAAAGACGATTCCCCAATTTACAAAGGAGGTGTCTTTCTAGAGCACACCTCTCAAACGACCCCTTAGTCTAATTACACGAGTAGTTTCCCTTATTCAAGCCACACCGCACTCTTAATTAAACATAAAGGCCCTCTTAGTCGTCCAACTTCAAGACTTCCCTCCTAACTTCTACATTTCGAGTTCCACTCCTGCAAAATCTGTGTAGGGGTGAGCACATAGGAGCTACCTTTACCGCAGCACAAAACAGCACACCAAAGCAATTAATTGAAAGAATAAGCAACGAAAGAATGAATATGCATGATACTAATACCTCACCTCATTTCTTCCCATAATTAACTATCTCCTATGAAACCCAGTTTTGTTAGGATCTTGTTTAGCTTATCGTCGCCAGTCCAGAAACCCAAATGCACTTGGACATACCTTCGATCCTAGTACCTTCTATAAGCTAAACTCAACTACACAAAACCCTATTCTAAAACCCAAAATTTTAATCCAACTCTCATAACCAACCTTGCAACCAATGTGAATGCAATTGTATACTAACTCAAATAAACAAGAACCAACACCAGTATATGTGGCTAGAAACAGTAACAAAACATGAACATACTCAAGCATCAGAGACCAGCTCACAACCAATAATCAAGAACATATATATATATATATATATATAGGGTCCGGTTCCCATGACACACTATTTTGACACACCATATGAAACATTCCTTTTTGACCGTTGATTTTGCAATATGGATCCGATCCAACGGACAAGCAAGAAACACACTATTTTGACAGACCATTTGAAACATCCCTTCTTGTCCATTGATTTTGCAATTTTTTGTGGGACCCATTGATAATGGATTCAATCCAATGGACAAGAAGGGATGTTTCAAATGGTGTGTCAAAATAGTATGTTTCTTGAACCGGACCCTCTATATATATATATATATATATATAAGCAAAACTGTAAATTTCAGGAAAAATGAACAATTTTGCTCCCGTAAGGTCTCCCATAGAACCCCCTACCTCAACAGCGATTTGTTGTGCTCAAATGTGTTTTCCAAAGCCTCAAGCACCTCCTGAATCTGACCCAAAGAACGAATAATCAAGTGAAAATCAAACACCAAACCCAAACAACAACTAAACTTATCCTACCCAGTTACTATTCACAATCTACCAAAATTCCCAGATTTCTGCAACTACAACCAACCGATTCCAAACACCCTTTTACCCTATCAACTTAACCAAAATCGACCAGATCAAGTGCGCTGTGATCTTTGTTATGTATACTTCAATTCTAACTAGAAAACAACACATACGGAGTCTTGGATTAAGAGAAAACAGGGCTCAAAACTGGGGTTAGAAACCTGCGAAATTTCCAATAACTTACACTTTCAACTCCACCTTTTTGTTCCAAATGGATTTTAGCCAACCAAAACGATTTCCAAAGATCAAATTAACAATTAAACAGCCTTTAAACTCACCTAAACTTCACTAAACCCAATATTTTTACTTAGAATAGAATTGGGACAATAAACCTTAAAATCCCAATTTCTTCAAGATTAATCACTTCAATTCAATTTTAAACTAATTAGACAACCTTTAGATGTATAGAAATCAATCTTAAACCCAGAACAAGGAACAAAACAATCGAAATCTAAACTCAACAATAATTGATCTGAAAATCACAAAGTTATACCTTTGAAGCTTCACTTCCAATTCTCTACTGCTTTTCTTTTGTTTTTTTTTTTTTTTTTTTTTTTTTTTATTTAAAAAAAAAAGTAATTTTTTATTTTATTATATTTTTTTTTTTTTTATTAATTTTTTTTTTTTAATAATAAAAAATAAAAAAAAATTTTTTTTTTTTTTTTAATTTAATTAAATTTATTAATTAAATTATTTTTTTATAATTATATATTTTTTTTTTAAAAAAAAATTATTAAATTTTTTAATTTTTTTAAAAATTCCTCTTCCCCGAATTTCCTTTGTTTTTCTCTGATTCTTGCTTATCCCCAATCTTCAGAGAACAACTCCCCACTTATACCATCCCCAACTTACTCCCTAAGTATACACCAAACTCTATCCGAGTAATCATTACTTCGGTATCTAGGCTCTTCTAATGCTCAAAGGCCAATTGGAAAAGGGGAAACTAGATGAGGAAGGGAAAAGCAAAAGGAGAAAGGGATGAGGAAGAAGGAGGGAGCGACAGCTCCTCCTTGTTTGTGCTGAAATGTAAAGCTTGGAGATTTTGACGTTTTCAACTGGAAACAACAGGAAGGTTCACCAAGAAGAAAAGAAAGATTGGGCTGGTGGGTTTCTAATTGGTGTACAATGGCCCAACCGATTCATTCTAATTGTCCAACACATATTACAAGCTATTAGCAATATAGAAAAAAACTCAATCAAGTGTATAAGTTAACCACTAAAAAAAAATTAGTAGCTTAATTAAAGAAATAAATCAGCATATTAGCAAATTAGAATACGGGTCTTCACATAACGGTCGGGTGATATGGCCCTCGTTCATGAGAGGTATATCTCGGTCGGGTGATATGGCCCTCGACCACACTTTATATCTTGGACGGGTGATATGGCCCTCGT